>JBAMBL010001403.1:0-12230 GCA_037043405.1 Drosophila subquinaria
TACACACATATACATATATAAATATATATATATGCGGGAGTCTATCTCACTCTATGTGTGTGTGTGTATGTGTGTGTGTGTATGTGTGTGGTTGGGTAATCAGGCAGCAAGTAGGTCAGCTGCAATCAAAGACATGCAATCGAGAGAAATGGCAGCCAAATGTATTGTGAGCTCAAAAAATACGAAAATTTCTTCTGCCTCTTGAATTTGCTGTCTGACATTTGCAATAATGGCAAAAACGAAATATGCTAATACCCTGTATTTATCCCCAATTCTTGCTACAAATGTTGGATTACTTAATAGTTTTTTGAATATCCCCAGATTCTTAAATTTTATATTTTTATTTAATTTTTTTATTCTTTCAGTTTAAATATCGGTATAATAAAGAAGGTTTGTTTCGGTTGCGGTTACCGTTACGGTTACCACTTTGAATCGGTTAATACCGTCTAACGGTTACGGTTTCGTTTTTAATCTCTGATTTATATGTTTCAAAAAATGTATTTCACTGCGATTCAACTATTTTAAATGGTTTTCAATGACAATTGCATTTGAAAAAACCAACTAATTTTTTTTTGCTGTATAAATTGCATACATTTATTATAGGATATTTACTAGTTGCATTCTTTTCAATTTGCTGTATTTCATATGCCACATCATAGTTTATGGCTTAGTGAAAGAAACACATGTGCACTCTTCTGTATCTGCATTTAATTAAAATCTTTTCAACTATTACCTGCAAACATTAAAATATTATTTTAAATAAATTGAAAATCTGCATTGTTCCGTATTTCAAGTTCAATTAAAATTATTAATATTTATAGCATAGGTTTTGCTGCATAATAAAATGTATAAGCTCAGCTTTTTCATACTTTTTTTTGAGGTTTTAAAGTATTTTCAAAAAAGAGTTTTTCTTTTGAAATAAATAAAAATCGAATTAAATGTGGAATTAAAAAAATGTGAAAACAAAATGGGCAATATGTATAAGTGAAATCAAGTAAATTGGTTAGAGATTTATAGTTTATATATTTTTACCTTATTTTTACATGTTTCTCATTTTGAAATCAAAACAAATTCAATCAAATATAAAATTTACCACAGCTCTTTTATACATAAAATTGTAACTTTGTTTTATACAAAGTAAATAACTCCAAATACAATTGTTATTTTGTAAATTGATTAAATTAAAATATTTTCATGATTTCTAACCCTCACTAATTAAATTAATTTATTCAAATATTATGTAAGTCCCTTTCAGCCTTCTAAATTTAACTGTATCTAATTAGTATAAAATATGGCTGATATTTAACCTAAATGGTTGGAAGTTTTCAATTAAAATTGAGAGACACAAGTTTGAAATTGAAATTTAAGCACTTAATTTGGCCCTGCCTATAAGTAGGCAACGCTGTGTTGGCCAAGTTTCTTCATTTTGCGAGATGTTTCATTGGTTTGAGTTGTATAAATAAGACAGTGATGGGGCTGAAGTGGAGTGGTTTTTGGGGTGATGGTTTTGGTGAGTCGCTGACCTGTTACCAAAGATGTAACATGACATGATGATGACGCGTAATAATTCACAACGCTGCTTTATTTATGTGTCGCAGATGTCACGTGTTCCTTTTGTTACGTTGCTTGGACGCAATTTAACTGCTTTCTGCCTGCCGTGGGCGTGTCTGTCGTCTGTCAGAAGTCCCTTTGATATGGTATGCTCTACCCTTAAGTGAAATATGGCACAAGTTCATGGAGGAGACATCAAAATGATGACAACAACCAACCAAACGATGGCGGTGACAACGATGAGGACAACGACGACGCGACTTCATCGTGGTCGTCTATTGCAATCAAGAATTTATGTTTTCATCGCGTAGTTGAGGTGGGCAGCAAGTTATCTGGATTTCTGGGAGGGAAACTCAGCCCAACTCATGAAAGCGTTTGCTTGGTTAAACGCAATTTAGCTGCATTGCTCAAATTTCCGGCACGCTATCTTGTTACTTGCCTCCACAAAGATGATGTTGATGCCACCACCTTGGGGCTAAACTTGATGATTCTCCTCTCTATATGTATATGTATAACGAAAGCCAAGGGAAGTGTGTGCTGATTGCTGTACCTGAAGCTGTGGATGAAGCTGAAGATGAAGCTGAAGATGAAGCTTAAGATGAAGCTGTTGCTTTTGCTGCAGGACTTCCTGGCACCATATTTTGTCAGAGCCAGATAGAGCTGGTGTAAATTGATTTTAACCTCGGACACGAACGAATTACAATCTTTGGATTGTCGAAGCTTAAATACTCTTGAAGAGAGTTTTCGTTGAAATAAGTGAAATCTTTACTGTGTTGAAAATGTGGTAATAAATGTCTTCGAAAGAAAGAATTACAATCTTTGGATTGTGGAAGCTTAAATACTCTTGAAGATTTGTTGAAGATTGTTGAATTTATAACAGAAACTGAAGTGTGTTGAAAATGTGGTGAAATTGTCTTCATATATTTAGAATTTTCCAGAATGATACTTACATCTGCTGAAACTACAAGATTTATTTATTTCATTATTTTTTTAATGTCAACTTAATGCAATTGACCATAAGAATTTATGAAAAATTAAAATAAAATGAAGTTATATAATACGTTAATAAATGAATAGGATTTACATTTAAATTTAAGCTGAAAGAATAAAACAATTAAATTAAAAATTCAAATTTAAGAATCTGTTGATATTAAAAAATTTTTAAAGGATCCAACATTTGTTGCAATTATTAGGGAAAACTCAGTAAAACCCAATCAGGTCAAATAGTATAAGTAGTAATAATAAGTGGTAAAAAAAGTATTAGAACTAGTAAGGTCAGGTTCACTCAGGAAGTCATATTTGGGATAGATCGTTTCCAGATATTTAATATCATAAAATTGTTGAGGACATTTCAGATTTTGAGATTAACAATATCAGATATTCTTTGAGCTTAAACAAGATTAGTTTTAAAATGTAAACATATAAATCGTACAAAAATACATTTCAAGAGAATAAAAGCTATATAATATAGTTGAAAGATTTCAACGAAATTTGGGCAGTCCTGAATTGTCACCAGAAAATTTTGAACAAAAGGTATTATATATATATATTTTTTAATACTGACTTCTCCGACTTTAATACACTTTCTGGATCGCTTTTGCATCATCAAATGCATAACATATGTCGTCAAAAATCTATAATATCCACCGAAAGGGTATAAGAAAGAATATTCTAAATTACCCATATTTATCATGAAAACAATTCCTCAAACTTTTTGAGAGCATTGTAAGAAATTTAGTTTTTGGACAGATTTAAAAAATACATATGAATGGAATTTTTGCGTTGAAGTTAAACATTGAAATTTTTTTATATTTTTTAAGTCAGAGAGAACATAGACTTGCAGCTCAACCCGTAGCTCAGCTGTCAACAAGTTTGCTGAAATTCCTTAGCCACATAACAATTGGCCAACAGGTATGTTAACCCACGTTTGAATTCATTTCTTCTGTTTTTTTGTTGGCCCAAATTCCGATGCTAATAGCCACTTGTCCGCTAGGAAAATGAGAGAGAATGAAATACAATACAGGTACGCTCCAGGTACGTCAGTGTAATGGATTTTTTGGCATTTTTCATTTGCCGTTGGCCTGGATTAAGGTTACGCATACGCCGCGTTGCACGTGGCAAGTATTAATTTAGCAGCCGTGTGGCATGAAACTTCTTCTCAATACAAATGGCCCAGCTAAATGCTCAGTCAGATCATCATCATGTGTACAAATATTCTGAGAGTAAAAATATCTCCTTATCTCAGATATATAAGAAATAATCGTAGACAGCATTGACTAGATTTTTGGTTAAGTCTATGGCTCAGAACAATCTCGTTGCGAGCCATACAATGGAAATTTGATTTGTCTTTGCCGAAATTGGCATAACCTGAGGGCTGACTTACATCATTAGGCATTTCATTTTTGGGGTATATCAACTCGAAGATTATTTGAATAAATTAATTTTTGATATGGTCAAACTTGTTTAATAATTTAAGAGCTGCTACTTTTAAAATTTCAAGGGAATTCCAGCTTTCAAAACTGCAGATCAAGCTCAAAACATTTTACACTTATTAACATAATTCACTTTACATCCGCACAAAATAAGCTTAGATTTTATTTTATGTTTATTTTATTCTTTTGATATATTTATGTCTTGACTGACTGACTGACACTTCGACGTGTAGGCCAAACGGTTAAGCTTAGAAAGCTGAACATTTTTCACAACATAGCTGAGACAATTTTATTGTTCCAAATTTTCGTTTCATTACCAAACTCACAGATTGTATATTTTGGACTGTCCGTTACATCCGGACCGAATTTGCTTAAAATCAGCTATATCACATAGCTGTCATACCAACAATCGGTTTCTAATTTGCATTGTATGGACAACTTTTTTGAGTTTTTTTTTATTTATTTATATCTTCGATAAGAAAATTAAAAATTAACAGCGTATATCATTATTTTGCCAGCATTTAAATATTTGTTACAGAGCATCTGCTAGTCGTGTACTCTACAACTTAAACACAAATTATTTCTACTGGTTTTCCGGCTTTTGTTTGTCTACCTGCCGGCTTTTGGCTAACCGCAAGAATTTGCGTTTTCTGTGCACGTTTTGCGCACCTAAGTATTAGGAACAACAACGAAACACAAGAACAACATGAGCAGCTACAACAACAAGTAGAAGAGAATGAAAAGCGGCAGGGAAAAAACATCACACAACGCACCTGAAAATAAAACATCAATTTTTATGCGACAATTTATTGCGTTCTTTTGCTGGGGCACGTTTTTTTTCTTTATTTTTTTGTGTATTTTGTTGGTGTTGTTTTTTTGTGTTTTGTTGTTTGTTGCATATCTTGGGGCGTCTGATTACATAACAGAAAATGTCAATGTTTGTCAGGCTGCCATAGCAGCCGGCAGCCATTAGATTAAACAGACGCTGCAGCGTCTTGGTCTTGGCCACAGCATCTCAACTCATCTCATCCCATCTGGATCTGGATGCGGATGTGGATGGCGTTGACTGTGTGCGAATTGTGTGCTAATCTTAACAAATTTCGAGGTGTCCTTTTGTTTACGGGCCCTCTATCTCTATCTCTATCTCATCTCCTCTCTCCCCTTCCTCACTCCTAATCGTTTCCTTCTTTGGGTATTTTCTAGGAATAAAGGTATCCCTAGTGGTTATATTTAAACTTTTTTCATTTCTACAAATTTTTGACAGTTGTCAGGCGGTGGCAAGGGATCAAAAAATCTATTATTTCACACTTTAAATTACTAACTAAATTGACATTTTGTATTAAATAAATGCTGGTGTAGTAATAGTTTTTAATAATGATGTTTTTGATAGTTTCTAATATTTGACGTGAACCCAGTAAAACTTTTGGGAAGGTGTGTTCCCAGGCAACGTGTTCTGGCAGCATTCATTTTCATGCTAAAAAGCAGTATGTGCCTTTTCCATGTGACAATATTGTTTCCAACATGAGATAAAGGCAACTATGTTTTTTCATGAGTTGGGAAGGCTAAATGTCAGCACTTTTAAATCATTCGTTACAGACTGTTATGCTTCGTAATTCTGGTAAGCCTCTGCTTTCGTAAACAGAAGCACAACATCTGTTAACTAGCAGAAAAGCATAACAGTCTCTGTTGTTTTCTTTTTTTCTCTGTTATTCTTATTCCAGAGCTAAGTGTTAAACCGAGCAAGCGTTTGCTAATTTTTCATTTGAAAGAAAAATAAATTTATTTGTGAAATTCTAATGTGTTGTGTTCAGTTGAAATGATAATAGTTTAATTTTTTCTCTTCAATTTATTATTTTTGTCGTCAAATATAATTACGGGGTCTCATATTCCAAGAAGAGGCTTAGCTCGTTAAGGAATTTTAATAACGCTCTTTATGGTAAGTAATTAAAAACAATCAGTTCATCCGAGATATCTTACTAATGGAATTATTTTGTTTTCATAGATGCAACTAAAAGAGAAGGATATACGTTCGAAGACTACACAAGAGACGTTCGTGCGGTTACAAAGCATCATGTTAAGAAAACAAGATTAAACGGCAGGCAACTGAAGGGGAGCACAGCAATAACATTAACACTAACACTTAATTTAAAAAAATTTGTAATAAAAGGAAAAATATACATAATATAAAGTAAATATATATACGTATTTTATTTTATTTGCAATGGATTATTAAAATTTCAGTAAAATATTTTCTTTTGGAATACATTCCTGGTACCTTTCAAAAGGAACCTTCCGTTCTGCCTTCTTTTTCCACATTCTGGACAGTAGATTTTGGAAATCACTATAGAGGAAACAGTAATGTTAGTTAGCAGTGCAATAACAGAGCCACTGCCTTTTTGCCTTCCATTTTCCACATTCTGGACACTAGATTTTGGAAATGAGTTTTGGAAAGGAAAATGTTAGTTAGCAGGGCAATAACAGACCCCTTCCAAAGTAGCTTCTAAAAACCTAGTTCTATTCCTGTCTCGCCCCTATATTAAAACGAAAGGAAAAAGTCAGATTTGGGAACTAGTTCTAGTCGGAATTTGAACGTGTAAAATAGTAGGTTTTGGAAGCATCCAGGTTTTACTGGGAAGCTATCGAAATGAAAATTATACACGGGTGCCACAGGAATCGCATTCGTTTGAATTTGACATAAATTTCATACAAATTATTTATTTATTAACATTGATAGTTAAGCTTAAAAAACTAAAACTAACAAGGGGTAAGTATAGCGCTAGCTGCAGAGGCTTTCGGCTACATTAGGTTAGGTTGGGTAGGTTGATCAAGAATGTGTTCAATGGAAAATTTCATACAAATAGTATGAAGTGTTTTTAGTATAGTGTTTGTTTTATTTTTAATGTCAAGTTAAGGTCTCAGTAAATAAATTTTATATTTTGACGCATTAATATACGTATAAGATAGAAGATTATATTATTAAATGAAATTGAAATTAATGCCAAGCTCTGAAGATTTTCTCAAAATAATATAAAAAAATTGATTTAAGATTAAAAATCAAAATACTAATTAATATATTATTTCATATTTAAAACTAAATCGAAAAATACTCCAGTAATTAAAGAAATAGTAGATAAATATATATTTAGGCATAGCTATTGAAATAAGCTGTAGCATTGTTTATGGTTGAGCTTTAAATTATTCTAAAATGTTGGTAACATTTTTATAAAATAACTGAAATCATTTTTCATAATTTTCCAGCCTACATATAAATTATTATGATATCTCTTTAAGTTTAGATTTAATAGATTCGTAAACTTTTTTTAAAGATGCTGGTTGAAATACGCTGTGAACAGCTATAAAAATGTTAAAATACACAGATATAGACATTAAATGAGCATCTTTAATTGCTCCCATTGTCCAAAAATAAGATTATCCTATAAGAATTTTATCAGCAAATTTTCAGCATAAATCAGCAATAATAATAAATGCGAATTGTTCATTAAGTTTTGACTTTAAAGCGTTTCCATGGCAAAAGCAATAGGCTCTACTCGTTGCATACAATCAAGGGAATCCTATCCTATGAGATTTTCCTTCCTTGACTTCAGTTTAGAGTCGCGTCATCCCCCTTTCGTATGCTCAGTCAAGTGCACCAAATCCCCCCTTCTCTGACCACATCTCTGCCTAACAGTATCTCACCATAACAAAGGCACAACAAATGAGCGTAGAAGTGAAAGGGGGATTGAAACGGGGACTGGGTGATTTTGAGTTGTGCATGCAGAATCTTAGCACCATCAGATATGCAATTAATTTGGCCATCAACACACCACAAAGCGGCAATGACTACGCTTTTGGTCTCGGCTTTGTTTTGAGTCAGCAACCAAATTTAATAATGACTTTAATTTGATTTTAATACTGTGCTGTTGTTATTGTGGTTCTCTCTCTCTCTCCCCTCTCTCTCTCTGGGGTTGATGTTCCCGCAGCATTTTCAATTCAGTCGCAGTCACAAAAACTTTGACTACGAGTATTTATATAGTATGCTGGCTGTTTTTGGATGGCACTTCTCGACTTCTCGTCTGTGTTGAGCTGATCCTGAACTGTGTATATGCCTGGTTAAGCCTTTTGAAATATTTTCACTCATTATTTAACACAATGGGGCGTTGGCCAAGTTGTGAAAGGGGGCGTGGCATCGAATTCCAGCATTGCACGCAAAGTGAAAATTCCTGCGACTCACAAAACCTTTTTGCATTATTAATTTGCTTTGATATCAAATTTCATTTGCAGACCTTACGGCTGTGGAGCGAGAGAGAGAGAGTGGAGGAGGGGAGTGGAAGAAGTAGAGAGGCGTGGTATGAAGTGCTTGCCAGCTTTTGGGGCTGATTGCAACTTGCTGAGCTTCAGGTCGCTAAGGTCCAAGTTCTGGGCCAATAAATTAAGCTTTATGTGCGGCTAATAGAAAATTTTTACCTGCCTTTCATACATACATATATGGGCAGCATATGCAAATTGTTGTACCAGGACATGCAAAGTACACACACACACACAACTACATATACATTCCATATAAATGGAAATATACACATGCTGTCACATACACACACACACACTCAGACACACACACACATAAATTATACGCTTAGGCAACAAAAGGCGAGTGGCAGAAAAATGCAGAAAAAATGTTTAACCCAACGCCAAACGATTTGCATTGCCTGATAACGGGGTAAAAGATAAAGAATGCAAGAACGGAAGAGGGATAGGGATAGGGAAAGGAAAGGGGCAGAGGAAAGGGGCAGGGCAGCTGGCTACTAGCACCGTTCAGAATTTATATTGAAATAAAAATAAGGATAGAGAATGGAATATAAGCAAATGGCAGTGTTGCGCACCTTTTGCATAAACTTGAAGATTTCACTGTGTGTCTTAATGTGTGTGCGAGTGTGTGTGTGCGATGACATGGCGTATGCGTAATACCAAAAGGGGAAAGTTACGGGTAGAGACATTATGGCTAAGGGCAGCTGTCTCTCTATGTTGGCTTTGGCTATAATGTGCACAGCCGTAAAATATGCAACGCTTTTTCTCAGATGCGTTGACACTAAGCAAAGAAAGAGACAGAGACAGAGACAGAGACAGAGTGAGAGAAAGATGGGAAAGAGGGGAAAATGCAAAAGAAAATGAAATGTTTTCCATAAAATGCGCACACAAACTTTGTTTGCTTTAATTGGCCATAAAAGATAAAGTTTGAAGTGCACGGATTTCTTAAGGAAATGCGTACGAGCGTATGTTGTTATCAAGTTGAAGCTAATCAGCATCGTTCTATATTAATTTCACAACAATTTTAGTGCTTTAAATTGCGATAATATTTTTCAAATATTTATTAGTACCTTTTTGTATACATACATTTTACTTCTGCCATTTTTTTGTTCCCTATTTAAATTTATTTTCAAATTTATAATTATTTATGTTTTCCTCCTTTACTCCTATTAATGTTATTCCTATTTCTGTTCCTATCCTTACTGCTATTTAAATTTCTATTCTCTCCTTTTTCTATTCTAATTCCTATTCCATTTAATGTACCCACTCCTACTTCTACTTATATTTATTTGCTTACTACAATTTCTTTTCATCACTGCGTTTCCTTGGATTTTAATATCTACTTATAGGCACCTACGCAATTCGTGTTAATCAAAATGTTATTTCAAATATTAGTGTAATTTATTCAAGTTATTTCAATTACACATAATTGCCACTTAATAGATTATAAATAACTTTTCTATTTGGTTTGCGTAAAATGTTAAGTGGTTGAATTAAGAACGCTTCACTAAACACGTAAGTGAATAGCTTGAGCTATTTTTAAATACTTTGCTTTGTTTTATAGATTAGTTAAAGCTATGTGAACGTATGCTAGCGTTTCTGTGTGTGTGTGCGTGTGTGTGTGCCACACACAAATGCACTAACCACAACTACCACAATCAAAGACGCCTGCAATCGACACGCAAATGTTAGTAAAGTTCCATTCCGTGTGTTTTGTAATTGAAATTAATTTGAGTTTATTTTTAAATAAGAAGTTCATTTTTAATTTGAAAGTAAATAAAAAGAAATCAGGTATTGATTTCTATTTTATATAAATGAAATAAAATAAAATTGCTTAATAGCTGCAAAAAAGCAAATCAACTTTTATCTACAATTTATATTTTAATTTTAATGTTTAATTTTAAACTAATTTGTGTCGGCTGCTTTTAGTATAAATATATAAGTATACATATCAATAAAAAAAACTAATAAATAAATAATAAAAAAAAAATATAATAAATACATAATTAAATAACTAAATTAATAAATTATTCAATAAAAAAAAATAAATAAATAAAATCTATCACGTCAATATCATTTCTCCGTGCCACAGTCCTATCATCTGAAAATATTTGGGGGAAACGAAATCATCGCTCAATCCACTGGCGTCCGATGCCATGAGAATAATGCCACATTTTCTGTCCAAATTTTAGAATTCAGAGCTGTCGAGTAACTTTTATTGCTTGTCGTGCAAATAACTTTTACATTTTTTTAAGCTATACAAATTCAATTATTAAATAAATAAATAAAATAATATTAATTAATGATGAAATAAAATAATAACCTATTTATCTGTAATGATAAACTTAAAAAAGTTGCTAAACAAACCCTTGGAAAATTTAATATGAGAAGGGGCCAACCCCAGCAGCCTAGTTCGAAAAGGCATGCTAAGAAAATTAAATCACTCGAAGTTCTGTGGCACGGAGAAATTTTCGAAGCGAAATTGCTTTTCTTTGAATTCGCTTGCACTTGTGATTTCTGTAGCACACCAGTAGATTAGTACAAAACAAACAGTTTTGGGAGCAAGAACTTAAATCTATAAAAAGTGCTCATCTTCACTTTTATGCGTCTTTCGTTACATATCAAAGTGCATCAGAGAATGTCGGTCACACACAGTGAGTCCCAGGCTGCTGTCAGCTCTTGCTAGGTGTCATATCAGTCAAGTTTTGCCAGTGTGCATTGCTTAGACAGGCTTGATCTGGATGTTGTGGAAGATGTGGATGATGTGGATGTTGTGGATGTTGTTGACTGCTGACAGCTGGCTGCTCTATCACTTGTTGTTGTCAGTTGAATTTTTGTGCAAACTCAATTAATTTTAAGCACTAGCAACTACTTAATAATTAAGATGATGAAGCAGCAGTTTCTATTGAATTGTATGGTACGCCATACATAAAATGCATAAGATGCGGCTTGCACTTGATTTGTGTGTATGAATGTGTGTATGTATGTAGATGCCAGCGACGTGCGTGGGACTCTGGCTGACTTATGGAAGCGCCTTGGGGAGTCTGCATGTGTGTGTGTGTGTGTGTATGTATGTGGTTATAAGTATATGTAGTAGGCATATGCACACGTATTCACAGTAGCTGGGCTGGCAACTGCTATAGATTCCTATCACGCGCCACAAAATGCCGTTACGTGTTTGCCGCCTCCGTTGACGATGATGATGATGCTGATGCTGAAGGTGTCTCCCAGTTGGCATGTCACTGGATAACAAGGCCCGTGGCAGTGTGGCTGAGTGTGTGTGTGTGTGTGTGTGTGTGTGTGTGGCACTACTCTTGCCACGATGGCCGTGTGGCTGCGTCCATTCGTGTCGTTATCGCTGGCATATTCAATAATTGGCGCGCACAGGCAAGTACTACAACTACAACTCGTAGTTTGACATGCCGCCCGAAAGTATGCTGCATTCAATTTACGATCCTCATCAGGCACAGCCCACAAAAGTGTTCGTGAAAATTGATTCAGCGGCATCAGTTGGACCCTATGTGTGTTGTAAAATACATATGTATGCATGTGTGTGCATGTGAGTTGTGCACACCGCGAATTTATCAAATCACTTTTGGCTTTTTCACACGTATATTTGTCGCATTGCGCCTTTTGTGGTAGTTTTTGTGCAATTTTTATATAATTTCAAAATGGTAAACTGACCGTTGTAAGGACCATAAGTGTTTTTAAAAGCTCTGCAAGTGATACTTCTAATAATACTGTAAGAGACAAAATTATACTTTGTTATTGTATTATTTACTGTCACTGCCTGGTAGTTTTTTTTTAATCCTTCCGCACTATGGTTTTTGTAAGGAATCGCTTTATTGCCATATAATAAATCTAAATTCTAATATGAATAATTCAAATATAATTTAAATATGAGAAGAGAAAATTATTTTTCTATTTTAAAATGTTCATTCC
>JBAMBL010001406.1:0-18522 GCA_037043405.1 Drosophila subquinaria
CACCAAAACAAACAAAAATTCTTTGTCCTGACTGACTCACTGACTGACTGACTGACTGAGAATCAACGTGTAGCCCAAACGGTAAAAGATAGAAAGCTGAAATTTGCACACAACATAGATGAGATAATTTCATCGTGCAATATGACGGCGTTTTGCGAAATTCGACCTGTAAGTGGGTCAAATTTTTGCGAGCGAAGCGAGCTGCGGGTTGGCGAGCGAAGCGATCAGTTGAAGTTTGTTAAGCTGGACAACAAAAGACCTTCTTTTCAATTTTGCGAGCGAAGTGAGCGGGGGCTGGCGAGCGAAGCGAGCAGGGGGCGGAGCCCCCTAGTATTATATAATTTTGTTGAAGCGGACTACTAAGGACCTTCTTTTCAATTTTGCGAGCGAATCGAGCAGGGAACGGACCCTCTTATGTTGTATTCATTTGTTAAACCGGACAACTAAAGAAGTTCTTTTAAATTTTTGCGAGCGAAGCGAGATGCGGGTTGGCGAGCGAAGCGAGCAGTTTAAGTTTAAGCTGGACAACAAAAGACCTTCTTTTCAATTTTGCGAGCGAAGCGACCGGGGGTTGGCGAGCGAAGCGAGCAGGGGGCGGAGCCCCATAGTTATGTATATATTTATGTAGAGTTTAAATCATAAGCGGAATTTTGCGGTTTTTCGAAATACTCCAGTAGAAGTTGGTGTGTTTTTATGCTTGAAAATTGGATATTTCCCAGGTGTTAGATGGGGAAGCGGGTAGGAACATGGTCAAATGAAAAAACAAAGAAAATTATAAATTCTAGTTTAGTCTGATTAGCAATCATGCAAAGTTTGAAATATTTTCCTTTATATTGAAGCTTTTAAAAAAAAATATACATTTTTCAATGAGTCGTGGATAAAGCGAAAAGGGGGGTCCATTTTTTTTAGGTCAAACTAAAAAACCGAAAAAAATATAAATTGTACTTTAGCCTATCTAAGATTCATGCCAAGTTTCAAGTCTCTAGCTTTACATTACGATTTTATATAAATATATTACACTTTTTTCTCATAGTCGGAGTGGGAGGGGGAGGTGAAGGCTTGGTCCAAATCTAAAAAAAAAATTCAAAATTCACAAATAATTTGAATAGGAAATTCTCCAAGTTTCAAGTTTCTAGCTTTAAGATTAGAGTTTTTGCCAAAAAACGGGCAATTCCGCCCAATGTGCAGTGTACATACTGCATTTGTACATATGCGTATGCAGTAGTGTAAAGGTAAAAGGTATACTCAGTTAATAGGTAAGTTCTTGTCGAAACGAGTTTTGACAGATATGTGTTATATGTAAAAAAGCGCGTAATAAAATTGCCTATAACATATACAGGCATGCCACAGAAATCACTAGTGAAAGCGATTTCAGAGAAAAGCAATTCCACTTCGAAAATTTCTCCGTGCCACAGAAATTTGTGTGATTTAGGTTTTTTAGCATGTTCATCAACCTTTTCGTACTGGGCTGCTAGGGTTGGCCCCTTCTCAGATTAAATTTCCCAAGGGTTTGTTTAGCAACTTTTTAAAGTTTATCATTGCAGAATATCAAATTTTCATTTTAATTCTTATTTAATTTATATAATTCAATTTATTTATATAATAATTGATATTGTATAGTTTAAAAAAATGTAAAAGTTATTGGCGCGGCAAACAATAAAAGTTTCTCGACAACTCTAAATTTAAAAATTCGGACAAAAAATGTGACATTATTCTCATGGCATCGGACGCCAGTGAATTGAGCGATGATTTTATCTCACTCAAAATTGTTCAGGTGATTGGACTGTGGCACGGAGAAATGAAATTGACGTGAAAGTCAAGTGAAAGAGATTTCTGTGGCATGCCTGATAAGATATTATTAAGTGATTTGATGCTTAGATTTTTCTTATATAGCCAAAATGTGGGAAAAAATACCTTATTTCACCTGTAGCTGTTTACCTTTTTAAAAATTTTAAGTACTGCCTTCAAGGTAGAGCCGTTCGAAATACCTTTTCAACGATATATAGATCGAATCTGTAGCTTCTATCGTTTAGATGCTATGGGGGTTTCAATTTTAGCGGTTTTTAGCAATTTCCCGCAAAACTAGAGATTTTTCGAAAAAGTCGTAGAACAACCGATTCTATATTTTTGATTATAAAATGATTTATCTGCCGCCAAAAGAATTCACCACTTGCTAGCAGTTTATTTCCGCATTACGCTGCAAGCAGTGTACATACTGCATATGTACATGCAGTAGTGTAAAGGTAAAAGGTATATTCAGTTAAAAGGTAATATCTTGTCCAAACGAATTTTGACAGATATGTGTTATATGTCAAAAAATGCGGAATCAAATTGCCTATAACATATAACATATTTTAAAGTGATTTCATGTTTAGATTTTTCTTAAATCGCCAAAATGTGGAAAAAAATACCTAATTTCACCAGTTTAGCGGGAAAAAATAGCTCTTTTTACAAAAAAAAAAAAAAAATTTTAAGGTTTTTAGCGATTTCCCGCTAAACTAGCGACTTTTCGAAAAAGTCGTAGAGCAAATGTTTCTAGATTTTTGAGCGGGAACAAGTCCTCATTCAAACTTTTAAGCTAAATCAACGATTTGATCGAAACAAACAAACAAACAAACTGACTTTTCATCTCATTTTCGGAAGGCCACTAAAAATTTCAAAATTAATTATCTTTTGAACGAGGTGTCATTCGACGCGTATTTTTAATAAGAATAGTAAAAAATACAAAAAAATTCAGAAAGGCTCCTTCGGCCCCATTAGCTCCAATCATTTAAATTTTGCCCCTCCCACTTACACCTGTTTATCTCACGAGCCAGGTGAGTTTTCAAAAGTCTTATTATAAACATTTGTAAGTTAAATTGATACCTTTCGATCGGTATATAACCTGATCGGACAGTCATAGCTAATTTTCCATTCTTCCTGTGTATATAGTTATGCTAGTCGCCATCGCAGCCTTCGTGCTGCTTTCGTCACTAGCGATTTACGTTAATTTTTCTGATTACTTCACAACGTGCTGGTATAATTATCTCGTTGTTGTTGATATTATGGAAAATTTGTATTTGTATAGAATGTGCAATATTTTTAGGTCTTAAAATGAAACAGTCACTTTCTGTAGTAAAATCTAATTGGCAATTGAATTTTTTGATGAAGTCTATACCAATTATTCCGTCTCCTGTGATCGGAAAATCGTTTTGTACTATGTGAAAATTATGTGGTAGTTATAATGAAGTTGGAGGTTCGCATTTCGAGGAACGCTAAACCCAAAGAGCTTAATGATCCCTTACCAATTCCTGTAATTTGAGTTATATTATCACAATCAATATCTAAAAATGTATCTGAATTTTTTTTTATGACTGAAATATCAGCTCCTGTATTGAGTAAGAATGTTATTTTCCTACCAGTATGTTCATTTTGTATGCTGATAAATATATTTAAATTAAGATTGATATTGTGAACTGTTGTTTCTATTAATTTTGAGTACTTAAGAGGGCTTGCTGGTTTTCCGTCGTGCTTTGAGCTTGATGCACATTACCATTTTGCCTGTAATTGGTTGAGGGATTCTGGTGGTTATTGTAGTTGTTACCTCCGTTTTGACGGTTGTTTCCCCATTACCACGTCCTCTTCCATAATTATTGTTGTTATTTTGGCCATTATTTCGGTAATAATTGTTTCGATAATTATTACCACGACCAGTGTCCCTACCGCGGTAATTACCTCTGTTATAATTACCACGTTGGGCTTGACCTCTCTGGGAGTACAAAATGGAGCTTGCATTACCCGTCATTTCAATACTACAATGTAGGTACTTACTGACGGCTTCACTCATGTTTGCAAAATTACCAGCTTCCAATATTGTCTTTAGCTTGCCATGCTCACAATTTTTGATCATGACAGTGTTTAACTTTTTTGTGCCGAACTTATCCGCATGTTCAGATGGCAATCCCTCATCGATATACGAAGATTCAAGCAATCTTCGTAGATTATCGATTTCACTAGTAAATTGAGTGGCTGTTTTGCCTTTTTTAAAAGACATTAGCCATTTTTGCTTTTACTACGTCAGTTGTAGAGATGGGCACGGGCCGGGCCGGGCCTCGGGTCCCATGGGCCTTTTACAAAATTTTCGGGTTCGGGCCGAGAAATGTCATTTCGGGTCGGGTCGGGCCGGGCTCGGGCCTAACTTCAAAGCCCAAAAGCCCGAAACACGTCAAATCTATTGCATTATTTTGCTACCCGAATTTGGTCACACTACAAAAAAATTCCGTTTTATCCGTAAGATTTTTATTCAATTTCTGAACAAGCTCATAAGCTCATTTCGCTTATGAACACTCAATTAACTGAGCGAAATGAACAAAAATGTTCACAAATGACCTAACATTCGTTCAATTGGTACGGCACATTTGAATACATATATATCACACATATCAAAAAATTGTATTTAAGACGCCATACGGCTCAAAGATGATAAAATTGAACTATATAAAAACGATAATACCAAAAGTGAGGTGTGGAAGAGATTTGAATGTTTTAAATTTGACAATAACAAGGTGGATTTTGTTTGTGGCATTCATTGCAAAAATGTGTTTGCGTACACCGCCAAAAATGGGACCGCCACATTAAGTCGCCATAAATGTTTAACTTCAGCGCCCAATGGCAATAAGCAAACAAAATTGGATGAATATGCTCCAAGACCTTTGCCAAAGAATGTGGTGGACCATCTTGCGCGTAAGCAACTTGCGTTAAGCCTAGTACCGACGTGAGATAAAAGGCCTAGCGTAAGTCAAACTCCATATAAAAAAACGATAGCGTAAAGTGAAAAAGAAGAAGACGACATTTATCTCCGCTTGTCGGTCCGGACGTAAACTAAACTGAAACTAAAAACAGAGTTGCCAGATAAGGAACGGGCGATGGGCAGCACTGTTTGCAGACCCAGCGAAACATTGAACTGTTTAGGGTTTCGCTAGGTATAGGAGATCAATGTCTGGCACAGAAGTGAAAACGATGAAGACTAATTGAGTTTGGTCAATAACGACGATAATATTGGTAGATAAGATTGAAGTTGGCAGTAATGAAATCTGTGGCAGGTAATCAAGTTGCATTTACGACTGACCTATGGAGCGATGACCACAGCCAACGCTGTTTTATATCACTTACTGCCTACTACATTGATGAAGACTTTCGCTTAAAGTTAGCACTACTTGGAGTTCGGCAATTCACAGACGACAAAAAAACAGGAGAAACAATATCAAAAATATTCTGCTTGATTTTTAGGCTCTGGACCAAATGCAAGAATCAGTCTTTGTAACTGACAATGGGGCAAATGTTGTTGCTGCATTTGCTCAATACAATCGACTCTCCTGCGCTTGCCACAATCTTAATTTAGTTATGGATGATGTTTTAGATAAACAAGAAGTAAAAAAGCTAATGGACTCATCCAAAAACTTGTACAGTACTTTAAGCAAAGTCTTCTTAACAGTAAGCTATCCAAAACTCTAAAGCAAGATATTAAGACGCGATGGAATTCAACTTTAATATTGCTTGATAGTATTTTTCAAGTTCAAGATCAAGTGAAAATTATTTTGCTAGAAAGAAATGAATTACAGCGCATTGCAGATTTAGGTTTCGTACTTCTTGAAAAAAGAATTGAATTTTTAAAGTCTTTTAAAACATGTTTTGAGCAATTAAGCTCTGATAAAGAGCCTATGATGCACATATTTACTTTATGGTCGGAAAAACTAATACAATTTTGTATGACGGATGCTTTGGACTCTGATGCAATTAAAGAGATAAAATTGAAAACTTTGGGCTCTTTTATCCAAAGATTCGATTCAAGTCCAGAGCATTTGGTTGGCCTTTTTTTAAATCCGCCGTTCAAAGAAATGGTCTTCTTAACAAAGGAAAAGAGGGAAAGTGTGTTATGCACAGTAAGAGAATTGGCATGTAACATATAAGAAGGGAATACAAAAGCAATTGTTACAAGAAATGTTTCTTCCCCTGATAACTGTGCAGAAAGCATCTTTTCTGAATTTTTAGATTCAAATTGCTTTAAGAAACGTATTGTTGAGAAGAGCTACATTGACGTCGAAATTGATAAGTATTTAGCATCTTCTGCTGAGCCGGGTGAGTGCGTGCTAGATTTTTGGAAAAACGCCAATGATTCACCATTATTAAAAGCTATAGCAAGCAGAATCCTTGCTATCCCAGCAAGCTCTGCCAGCAGTGAGAGGATATTTTCCACATCTGGAAATGATTTATGTGAAAAGAGAACTAGACTGTTAAGCTCAAACTTGGATAAGATATTATTTTTAATAAAAATTTGAAATAAACTAAAAGAAACTAGATTGTTAAAAACTTGGATAAAATTTTATTTTTAATTTAAAATGAACTAAAAGAGAACTAGATTGTTAAGCTGAAATTTGGATACAATTTTATTTTTAAATAAAAAATTGAAATAAACTAAAATTTGATTTTTTTTCTTTTTAATTTTTCGGGACGGGTCGGGCGGTTTCGGGCCTCACAGCAAAAATATCGGGCGGGCTTGGGCCTTTTTTGCATTAGGAATTTCGGGCTCGGGTCGGGCCGGGCCTATATAATGAGGCCCGTACCCATCTCTAGTCAGATGTTTCACCGACGTGTTCTGCAATTTCTCTATTATTGCTTTAATAGTTGTCTCGTCTTGTACTTTATAGAGGGTTGAGCCAATTATTTTAGACTTTATCACCTCTATTGCAATTGATTCATATGACCCTTTTGTCATATCAACCAATTTAATTCCCGTAATGAAACTTTGGAGATGGATTTTCTTTCCATCAAATTCTGGCTTTGACTGTGAAATTTCTTTTACATACGCCCTTTGGGCGGCTGATTCGTCCGGCATCGTGATAGATTTTTCTTCTATCACTTTGGCGTCAGTATCGAAATCAGAGCTAACTTGATCTGATGATTCGGGTATTTTTGATACCTCTGAGGTCATCGGATTTTTGAAATCTATACTTTCTAGTTCGGTATCTGGATCTAGTAGAACAGATTCTTCGAACTTGGCTGGAAAATTTAAAGTGTTTGGCACTAAAATGTGTTAGTTTTGCCGTTCTGCGACATAAAGGAGATTTTCCTTAAGCCTTTTTATTACGTCCTTTAATTGTATGGACTGTAACGAATCACATTTTTCCAAATTGTCAATTACAATTTGGCGTACTGTATTGAATGTATTCACCAGTACTCGAAAATGTTTTAGTTTCGTATTATTTGAGACAGGTGCAGTTTTATTGAGGCATTTAAATGACTTTCGAAATTCTGCTCGTTGCTCGGTAATGGTGGCACTTACTTTTCGCCAATCCATTAATATTTATATGCAACTTAATCTACTGCCTTTCCCAATATTGGATGATCTGTGTAGATCCTTTCCACTTTGATATTTGGCATATATGAGATTACCAACGCTTTCTCTTTTGGATGACATCCAAGAAATGGAGAATGTTGCATCGCATAAGTACTCATATAAATTTTTTTCAATTCATATATTGTCGTTGGTTGTTCGGCAACTACACTGCGCGTCATCAGGTTAGCACACCTACTATGAGACTAATATAAATGCCCCTATTCTTGTTGTTTTTAGCATTTAGTTTTTTTTTTGTTATCAGTTTTTCGCATCTTTGTATGCTCTATCACCACTAAAAAAATTATTTTATAAATAAGTCCCGTTATATGCCTTTTGGTATTTTCTTTTATTATCGATTGCAAAGAATGCAATATTCTTGCGTCATCAGGTTAGCACACACAATTTCGATTGCACTTTTCTTTGCCATCTTAGCACGTGGGATATCCAAATTTTTTTTGCTGCTCTAGTGGTCTATTTTCTTTAATATGGGTAAAGGAAAAACGCTTACCGCCAAGGTGTAAGCCAAAATTGAGGCTTACGAGCACTTTAAGTTATCAATAAGTTAAAAATCAAGAAAAATCGGAAGAAGTCGCAAGGCTATATCAACATTCCTCAGCAACAAGTCGGAGTATGGCAAAAATAATAAAGGAGGTAACAATAAAGTGCTTTGTATATATATTATGTATATATGTATATATGTATATATATTGTATATATATTATATATATATTATGTATATATATATTTTGTAGGCAGCAGAGGCACCTCGTGCAGGATGTGGTTCTTCATCACGTATGGTCGGTCTTGAGCAGTTGGGCAACGAATGCCCTGTCGCCCCTGCTTACAGCGTTGTACCATTACAACCGCTGAAAGCTTAGCCTCTGTCATTATAATCATATCATTGCTTATCCATTAAATGTAAGTACTATATTTTTTTTTCAATACGTTTATACATTTGTTTTTGTTATTGTTATTTTAGACTTTTTAGACTTTTTTTCTGAATATTTGTCGCCATGTTAGGGATAGATTTTTTACCACACGATGAAAAACACGTCCGAATACTTTAACGTGCCTTTATTCAATAATCTTTTAATATTCACTTAGCCTAATGCTGCGCGTTACTACGTCGGTGAAACCGGCGGCAGCGCAGCGGCGTACATAAAGTATATATGTATTTAGAGCTTAACATTAGGGTTTTTGGATATATGTCTCTGTCGCTGAGTACAGCGGCAGAGCGGGAGCATGCAGCGATCGTATACATATATGCCTGCACTTTAAGCATATACCTTGTACATATACATAACACAAGACAAAGGAATGGTATGCGGTGGAATATGCAGACGTTGCATATGGTCGTTATGAGTGGACGATCATATTTCAATTGTACTTTGGATGGTGTTATGTTTAGCAACGAAGTGTCGCTAAATGGGTTGTTGTATATTTGAATTGAAATACCCTTACAATTGTTGGGTATGGTTGATATTAATATTGATCATGCTACACCATATAAGGTGGATGTCGAAATGCTCAGCCATCTGGTGTAGAGACCTGCGGCATTTCGAGACTGAAGTCGATTTTTTGGGAAGTCGCCGCTATAGACTATCGCTATAAATGTTTACGGTGCCTGAGGTGACGTGGGAGCTATTCAGAGCACTAAGAGCTTCGTTTATCGCTAGAATTTCGGCTTGGAAAACACTGCAATGATCAGGTAACCTGAAAGAGTGATTTATACCAAGTAGTTGAGAGAATACTCCTCCTCCTACCTGATTGTTCAGCTTAGAACCATCAGTATAGAAGGAAAGGGCGCCTTGTTGACCCGGCGAAAGCCCGCTTGGGATGAGTGTGTGGACGTGTTGCCATTAGGGTTGTTGATATAATATCAAAATATCGATATATCGATATTTTTTTTTGGTGATGATATACTTTTGGACGATTTTTTATTTTGATGATATTATCAATATCGATATTATTATGCGATATTATTGTGCGATAATTTTAACCGTTGACAAAAATGGACGTAAGAAATAACTTTGAGAAAATAGAATAAACTAGTTCAAAGTGCAAACTTTGTAATAAAGTTATTAAAACAAGTGGCAACACAACAAATTTAGAAACGCATTTTAAAAACAAGCATCATGAGGCTGCATTAAAGTGCAACAATAACAATGCAAAAAAGCGCAAAGCGGTGAGTACCTGCTGTAACGGGTTACGGTATGTCTACAGGCGTGGTGTTGAACAAGACCGAGAGCGCACGCTGATGATCCGGCTCTGGCTCGTCGGCAAGTGGTGTGGTGGTCTTGCTCTCGTGCCTTGGGTGCCTTTTGGGGGATTTATTATTAGAAAAAAATGCGTGCAGGGACAAGCGAAACAACCGGACGAGAGACATATTAGTTACGGAGGACAGATGACGATAGCATGCACACACATTCACATACTGGAATTTATATGATCCTCTGATGAACTTGAGGTATCATTTCGCCCACCCTACCAATACCATTCAGCGCCGGAGGAAGAAGCATTGCTCAATTGAATGGCCCTATGATTGATAAGATTCCTTACGAGGGCATTGAGTCAGTGGGAAATTAACAAAACAGAATTTAGAACATTATAAAATATTTATTTACTAAACAGAATAAAATCTCCTAGCACCACAGAATTCATTCCTTTTCCTCAACAGCTTAGAAAACAGTATTGATTTTATAAGTAGTTATAAGTGGGTGTACAAAATAGATGATATAAATATAATTAAAATAAATACGTAAAGTAAATTGATCAATTATAATTTAGTTAATTTAAAATTAGCATGCTTTTCATTTAATCAAATTTGAGGGTGGGAACAGTTTTATGCACGCTCAGCACTGATGCTCGCTTCTTATGAGTTCGAGTGAAATCTTTTGAGTGAGACGTTGGACTTTAAGGTTCGTTTGAGCGAAAATTACATATGTGCAATTATTGGTAACTCGATAAAAATCATTTTTTTTCTTTTTTTGTGCTTTCGGCCGTTCTTCTGTGCCAAATATATTAATTATGATTGCTCACTTACAGTTGTTTTTTTGTCCATCGATGAAAAGCGCTTTCCATTGAAGGCCGCAACGAAACTTTATGCTAGATGTTGAGGGAACAGATTCAAAAAAAAAAAAGAAAAAATATGCTTGGTTTCACGCAACAAAAAGCAAAAAAAATGATCTTGCACAACTTGATTATCACTTCACTCAAACGATACAAACGATATGCCCAGAGATACCCTATCTTTAACTGGAGCGAAGTGGAGAGTCTTGCCTAATTCACTATCTCCCGTTACTATCGCTCTTTGCTTCTTTATCAAATTCTTTTCACTTGGGCTTTACCAAAAGGGAATTGTATAATGGCATATTTTAAGGAAATCAATTCTTATGTCAATTCACTTATAATAAAATCAATAAATATTTGCCTAAATACCTTACTAACCTAACACTAACACTTATTGGGCCTATGCCACTTTAATTTTAACTTAAAAACAAAATCTCAGCTGGGTAGTCTCTTCAGCTTCCTCCTTGCCACTTAGGCTTTCATTTAGCACACAAAAAAAATGTATTTTCAGGCCTCGTTGGCCGATTCAGGTCGGAAATATTCGATATTAACAGAATTCAAGAAAAACCGGGTGAAAAACCCTCTTTCTCACAGCCGCTTTGAGTAGGCTTTTTTGGTGGTGGGTTATACAGTGAAA
Source organism: Drosophila subquinaria (assembly GCA_037043405.1). Taxonomy (NCBI): domain Eukaryota; kingdom Metazoa; phylum Arthropoda; class Insecta; order Diptera; family Drosophilidae; genus Drosophila; species Drosophila subquinaria. The sequence continues at coordinate 11,082 of JBAMBL010001406.1, forward strand.
AATGGCAATTTAAAATAGCAATTAGGTGCCAGACCTGATCGCAAAAAAAAAAAGGAAACGAATTCCCAACTTATAAACTGAAAATTTCCCTGGCTTCCAGTTAAACAATAACTCACCCTCCTTCGGATGTGGCACCCGATAAATAAATAAATGTAATAGAAGCACATACGAATTTTACGCTCTGCACTTATTTGAAAAATTTCTTTTATTTTACTTTGACAATTTTCATTAACGTGTTTGAAAAAAATACTTCTACACTGATCGATGCTTAGAAAGTAAAAGAAAGAGCTCTCTCCTTAGCCCATCCGAGGAAACCTTTTAGCATAGAAAATTTAGAATTCGCCATCTTAACGGCCAATGACATTTGAGGCTGTAATGAAGTGACTCAATCTCTCTCACTGTCTAGCTCAAATCATGATGTACACACTGTGGCGATACAAACTATAGAATTGCAATCTGGGCTTGCTGCAAGCACGCTACACTGCATGCATACATATACATCCATATACATAAGTGTGTGCACACATATGAATTAATCAGAGACTGATTTGACAAAAAAATATGTGCTTATGATTTTATTTACACTTTTCAAGCCCCGGTTCGCTATGGAGGAGGCTCACAAATCGCCGGAACTGTGTGAAAACGACGAGTTAAAGGTTTATTTAGCTATGCCACCAATAGATAGAGGAAGGGAAGCTGGCACTTAATTGCTCCCGGTAGCTCTGATCCTTCTGAGCGATTGGCGTCAGCAATTAAAGTAGTTGTAAGCGACACTAAGAGCAGGATGACTAACTCGCACATAAGGGAGCGAGTTTTTCTTAAATTGTTAACTTCCGATTTATGGTAGATAACCCCATTAAGTTCAAAACAATATAATTATAATTATTCTATCTAAGCTAGCTTATTGAAATTGTGGATAAACGGCTTTTTTTCAGTTCGCGCACAGATATTTATATCATCGATTTTATCGATATTTTTTTTGTCAAAAATTAAAGAAAATTATATTTTTTTCATATCGAAATATCAATGATATTGATATTTTTAAAAATATCAACAACCGTAGTTGCCATATGCTCGGTCAACATACAGTAGTCAGTATTGGATGGGATGTTATTGTTTTTTAAAAGGATGGAGGAGTGACCTGTTAGATGGTCGCTCAAATAATCTAGGTCTCTGAGTCGGATTGCCGCCAAGGTGGACATTTCTATACTGATAAGCCGGATTGGTGGTATATTAAGTATGGCGACACTAGGCGTAGTTCTCATGGCACCTGTGATGCAAACTTCCACTATTCTTTGTATCTTGTCGAGTTTCTTTACAGTAAATGCCTTTGATAGGGCAGGCCACCAGACTAGAATCCCATATAATAGGATGGGTCTGACAATAGCTATGTAAAGCCAACGGACAATATATGGGGACATGCCCCATTTTATGCCATTAGCTTTCCTACAGATGTGTAGTGTTCTTACCGCTTTTCTACATCGTTCCTGTAAGTTAAGTTTCCAAATCAGTTTCCTGTCAAGTAATAGTCCCAGGTATCTAGCACTATCGCTGAAGGATAGAGTGGAATTCTTTAGTTTTGGTGGGATAAGGGTGGGAATCTTGTAACGTCTTGAAAAGAGAACAAGTTCTGTTTTTCTGTTTTTTTTCAAACAACTTACAGCGTTCAAGATGATCAATTAAGATCGCCTTATCCATATCGTGTAAGTGTCTCTAATTGCATTTTTGAACCTTTAATTACGGAAAGCTCGCTTTTAAGTGATCTAAAGCAGAGAGCTGCAACGAGTAGATTCGTGTTGATTCGGTTGCCGTTGCCAAAAATCAAATCAAATCAAGTCACGGTTTCCGTTTCTGACTTGATACTCGTTGTGAGTCGTTGACTCGATTTGAGTCGAAAAACGCTCAAAACTCAAGTCATGATTCGAATCATGATTCGAATCAGTTGTTCAAAAAACGGGAGGTGGGGCGCACAAGCAGCAACCTCGTTAAAGTCTACCTAACTATATGATCTATCCAAATGCGCGAGCAAAAAATAAAAGGTCTACACTGAAACAAATTATTGAGCCTCAAAATAATTATATTATAAAAAACCATTTTTTAAAAATCTTTAAGGCAACAAACTTACTTTGCTGTTTCATTCAGTGTATAAAAGGCCGCGGCTCGCCGTCAGCGCGGGTCAGAGACACACACAGCTTGTTCATTTTTATGGCGGCCATAAAAAAAGGGTCAAAAATGTGCGTGTGCGCGACGTCACGACGCCGCCCAGCCACTTCGAACCCACCCTTATTTACATACATTGCAGTGTAAGCGTGAGCGCTGCAGCGCGATCTCTGATGCGAGTCAACACGCTGGGCTCGTTGTGTGATCCGTTTTCTGAGCTGTTGTGTGAGTCGTTGTGATCCGTTGGGTGAGTCGCTGTGTGAGTTAGGGTTGTTGATATAATATCAAAATATCGATATATCGATATTTTTTTTTTGGAGATGATATATTTTTGGACGATATTTTTTTTTGATGATATTATCAATATCGATATTTTTATGCGATATTATTGTGCGATATTTTTAACCGTTGCTTTTACTGTTGCCGCGACTTTTGTTTATTCGCAAACATGGATGTAAAAAATAACTTCGAGAAAATAGATTCACTTAATTCAAAGTGCAAACTTTGTAATAAAGTCATTAAATCAAGTGGAAACACAACCAACTTAAAGACGCATTTAAAAAACAAGCACCATGAGGCTGCATTAAAGTGCAACAATAACAGTGCAAAAAAGCGCAAAGCGGTGAGTACCTGCATGCATACATATACATACATATACATAAGTATGTGCACACATATGAATTAATCAAGAGACTGATTTGACAAAACAATATGTGCTTAGGATGTTTTTAAAACAATCTTAAGCCACTCCAAATTAAAAAAAAAATATGAAATGCCAAATTATTGTTTTTTTCTTGCGTAAAACAATATGGAAATATTTTATTTTGTCAAAGATTAATTCTTTAACTGTATTTACCATGTGTATTGCGCAAACATTATTTTTACAAGACTTAAAACATTGTCTTATGTTGCAGAGCACGGACATTCCAGTGGACGATGAGAGTTTAACACAGCCGACCGTTGAGCTTTTAACACAGCCGACCGTTCAGCAATGTTTCCAAGCATCTCAATTGTTTAGAGGTAATGATAATTTAATACACATACATATGATGTTAACATATTAATGTATTTACATTTCCAGAAGGTGGATCGAAGGCTGCTGAAATTACGGAGTCAATAGTCTACATGGTCTGTAAGGACAACTTGCCCGTTCGCTGCGTGGAAAAGGAGGGCCTACAAAAATTGATGTCCGTCGTTGCACCCAAGTACAAGCTACCTGGTCGCTTCAAAGTATGACTAACATCATATGTGCATACCTATAATAATACGATTCTCTTCTCTTTTCAGATAACATCTTTGATTGAATCTAAATATGTGGAGGCAAAGGAAAAATTGAAGTTGATATTTGAAAATGTTCAGCACTTGTCATTCACATGTGACATTGTGACTGTTACAAATTCAACAAGATCTTTTCTAACCATAACAGCGCATTTCCTGCATAATAAAAGACTAAGATCTATGAATCTGGCAGCAGAAAGGATTGTAACGGTAAGAGTAACGTTCTTTCAAATAAAATAGCAATCAAACGAAATATTTAACATAATATTTTTTAACGCTGTATACTAGTCTCATACGGCTGATCTCATAAGCAACATGCTAACAATAGCTGCGTTTGATTTCAATATAGAAAAATCAAAGTGGAATAGCTTAACGACAGACAACGCTGCAAACATGATAGCGGCGTCACGACTGTTTGTAGGAAACAACAGGCATATCTCATGCATGGCGCATACCATTAACCTTTTAGTGGATGATGCTCTTACCCAAATCGAGCCGTTCTGTCCTATTGTCGACCGAATTAAAGCTATTGTAACATACTTTAAAAGAAGTACCACTGCCATGGACGATTTACGCGCAGTTCAAATGAATAATGGAACACCTGAAGGAAGAGTAAAAACATTGATCCAAAATGTTGACACGCGGTGGAATTCATGCTTAGACATGATGGATTCATTTTGCAAACTTGCAAGCGTGGTCTCATCTGTGCTGTTAAAACGATCCGAGAGCTCCAAGATGAACAGCTGTCCTGAAATGATAACAGCGAGTGAGCTGGCCATAACGCGGGATCTGATCAATCTCCTAGTGCCTTTCAAAGAGGCTACAGAAAACATAAGTGGCGAGTTGTATGTGACTGTAAGCCTAATCATTCCCCTATGCACGTTAATAAAAAAAAACTGGATAGCATCGAAGTCAACACAAAGGAAGGACAGGGTGCCAGAATCATAATCGTTTCGAGTACCCAAAATCGACTCGATTCATTGGAAAACAACAAATTCCTCGCCAAGTCCACCTTATTAGACCCCAGGTTTAAAAAAATTCATTTTTTGTCGGCCATGGTGGTGGCTGAGGCTTTGCGTGATATCAAACTCGAGCTAGTTGGCTATGAAAGACAGGTTTGTAAAATTAATTAAACTTTTAATACATACAAAATATTAAAACCATAAAAATTTACACTTTTCAAGCCCCGCGGTCAATCCAATACTTTGACACCATCTAAAAGATCCACCGGTTCGCTATGGGGAGAGCATGATGCTGCGCTGCATACATAATTATATAAATAAAAAATGTCAGCCAACCGTATGCGCCCCTTAACATAATTTTCGTCCCTTTTACAAAATTTAAAAAAAAAAAAAATTTTCCCTTTGCAACAATTGAACAGTTTGCAAATAAATAAAAAAAAAAAAATTTTTGAAATGACAAGAATTATAAAAGTAAAATGAAAACATTTTTTTTTTGAAAGGCCATTGATAGATTTCACTTAACCAATTTCCACTTGTTCTCAGAATTAAACAATACAATATTTTTTTTCTTGTTTTGTCAGAAAATTTTCCAATATGGGTTGGTTCGGCAGTGACGAAAGTCAAACAAAAGACAATACGGCCAACGTGGTCAATAATGTCAAAATCGTAGATCACACAGAAGATATACAATCTTTGTGGATCCTACTACTCATATTAACAATTGTGTCAGTTTGTCAATTTCTATTGACCATTTATGTCAAACACAATAAACTTATCAAAAAACGTTATATGAGTAGGGCCAACAACCTAAACAGAATATAGTAGGAATGATAGAGGTAATCATAATTTTGATGCGACAGCATCGCTAATTATTGTAAACAGTGACTATTTGTTACTAAAGTTTCTGTCAAAAGTTTCTTTTACTTGTTAGCTTACATGGCTAAAGTATTATGGAATGGAATATATTAGTAAAAACTATAAATGATTTCAAAGATCAGTTTGATAAGTCATATAAATGCGTTAATAAAGACACGCCTATTAAAGTCGAAACACTAATATACCATATTCAAATATTAATAAAACAATATAATAATATAGTACAGGCGATAAATGAATATCAAGACAAACTCACAGAAGAACATTCCAAACAGTGTCTAAAGTACATACAATCTTTAAATGCAAGATTGAAAGCTATCGGTATTAGACAGAACATTGAAATAAATGTCCCTGAAGATTTAACTCTATTGGCTGATTTTAATGAAACCCAGCTTAACGATTTAGACGAGTCTAAACCACAAATAGACACAGATATCAGCAGTGAAACAGATACACTCGAAGAATCCAGCAACATGCCACAACAAGTAGCTTTGGATAGGGAATATGTGAAACAAGTTTCATCATCTATCCCTGAATTCGACGGTAAAAAACTGTCACTCAACCGATTCCTAACAGCTCTACGCATAGTTGAGCGAACAAAAGGCGATCAAGAAAGCCTGGCTGTCGAAGTTATCAAATCAAAGATAACTGGCCCAATCTTGTACAAAGTACAAGATGAAACTACAATATCTGCAATAATAACAAAGCTAAAGGGTAACGTCAAGGGTGAATCACCCGATGTACTAAAAGCAAAGCTGTACAATATTAAACAAAAAGGTAAAACAGCTTCCCAATATACTGTTGAAATCGACAACTTGCGAAAGCAACTCGAAGCAGCATATATTGATGACGGCCTAGACCCTGACAATGCAGAAAAATTCTCGACAAAAGAATCTATTTCTGCTATGACCAAAAATTGCGAACATGATAAACTTCGTATTATCTTGGAAGCAGGAAACTTCGTCACTTTCAATGACGTCATGGGTAAATATATCCATTGCAGCACTGAAATGACTGGAAGTGCCAGTACTGTGTTGTATCACAGAGGCAGAGGTAGAGGTAATAATTACCATTACACCCAAAGAGGTAGACCAAATGGTCGTGGTAACTATAACCAAAACTACCAACAGTATAATTCCAGCAACAGAGGACCTTATAGAGGTAATGCCCGTGGTAATAACCGAGGACGGAATAATTCCAACCGAGGCAATAACCACAACAACGGCAACAACCAAGGTAATAACAATGTTCGAGTTACCCAGACTAACTCGGAAAACCAGCAAGCCCCTTAAGATATTCGCAAATCAATAACAAAGTACACACAGTTAATTTAAACCTCAGTATCTTTATTAAAGTCAAAAACGAAAAAACAGGCAAAGCACTTACGCTATTGCTAGATACTGGTGCCGACATATCACTATTAAAAGAAAATGTTGATATATTTGATAATATAAATTCAAATATATCAACCCAAATATCTGGAATTGGTGAAGGTTCAGTTCTTTCTAAAGGTTTAGTATTCATTGAATTATCTACAGGAAAGTATGTAATTCCACATGACTTTCATATAGTCGAACAAGATTTTCCAATACCTAGCGACGGCATTATTGGTATAGATTTCTTTAAAAAATATAATTGCCAATTAGATTTCACACAAGCATGTGATTCTCTAATACTTCGGCCAAATAATTTAAATTATCCAATAAAATTACCAATAATTCACACTTGCGATAATAATGCCACAATACTTCCAGCTCGTTCTGAAGTAGTCCGTCAAATCAATATTGTTTCACCAGAAAACAATATCTTCATCCCAAATCAAGAAATTGATAAAGGAATATTCATTGGAAACACTATTTCCAATAACAAGCAAACATTTGTCCGAATTCTAAACACTACTAACTCCATTAAAATAGTAAACCTAAACAACATTAAAATAGAAAAGCTAAGTGACTACGAAGAAGTCAAAGAAATTAGCAAAGATCGCCAGGAAATGGTGATGAAAAAATTAGAAAAGAACTTTCCCCAATTATTTAAAGAACAACTTAAAGATCTCTGCACCAAGTATACTGACATATTCGGACTTGAAACCGAATCGATAACTACTAATAATTTTTATAAACAAGAATTGAGAGTTAAAGATACTGAGCCAGTGTACATTAAAA
>JBAMBL010001407.1:0-11841 GCA_037043405.1 Drosophila subquinaria
TATCTTTATTAATCAATAACAATAATTCACATCCCAACTTACAAATTTATCTTACATATACTTATAATTTTTAAATAACTACATATAGAATATTACGTTATTCTTTCAAAAAGGGAGGTGTAGCGTGATCAACACTAATATTCAACATACCCAACTAATGTAAGGGTATATCAAACCAAATATACAATAACCCATTTAGCGACACTTTGTTGCTAAGCATAACACAAGCCAAAGTACATTCGAAATATGATCGTCCACTTATGAGTGGCCTGATCGCGGCGCAGAATATGCAACGTCTGCATATTCGGCCGCATACCATTCCTTTGTCTTGCGTTATGTATATACTCAATGTATATGCCATAAGTGTATACATATATGCATATGATCACTACATGCTCCCGCTCTGCCGCTGTACTCAGCGACAGAGACATATATGTAAAACTCCAATGTTAGACTTAAGTATACTGAAACAGTTGAACGTAATTCAGTCGATAAAATCTGATCAACGTCAACAGACCACACTGGTTCCTGTTGTATGGGGAGGGTGGCCAAAAATACTTCTAGTTGAGATAGAGGCTTGAAACTTAACACAAAATTTTTATAAATTTATAGTAAGATTATGTATAAAAATCAGTCGGATCGGACCACCATATCATATAGCTGTCATATGAACTATCGGTCTGAAATCAGGTGTTTGTATGAAAAACTTTTTTGTTGTTTGAGATATCTGAACCAAACGTACAGAATTTGCATTTGGGATGGTCCAATACATCCTGAACAAATTTGGTTGAAATCGGACTGCTATATCATATAGATCCCATAGGAACAATCAGTCTAAAATCGAGTTGTTGTTGAAAAAAATAATTTTTTCAACGACAAACCGCAAAAATGTAACAATAAATTAACAACAACAAGCACAAAATAATTAAAGACATTTTTTTACAGTTTATATGTACACGTTTTAATTATAATGTAAAAACAAAACAAATATAATGGAAAAAATTCAACAAATATATGTAAAATGGAAAATAATAAGTAATTTATATGGATTGTTCCAGTAAATCAATAGCTGATTTTAATAGCATCGATTTTGATTTACATGGAAGTTTTCTTTGACCCATAATGAAAGGGTCAGAGCTTAAAAGCAATCTGTTAAGCAAATCTGTATTCGTCAGGACTCTAGAAATTTTGCGCGTATGCTTCAGCCTAAACAGTTTAATATCTTTGTTTTTTGCTTCTGCTGCTTCTTCAGAAAGCTCTCCAATCGACACTAAGCAATTTTGTATGATATCAGGACCATGTAGTAATACCTTAAGAACCGAAGGAGGAAGGTAGTACCAAGGGTATTTTCTGATCAGAAGTTTTGCAGTTTCTAAAGCATAGTCTCCGAATTTTGAGGGATTGATATTGTAGCCTGACGACATTGCTTGCAAAATTGTTGAGCATCTGATAATCAAGTCCTTGTCAAGGCCTGTTATACTGGCAGTCATATCAGGATTATTAAAAAATTTTCTCGCAGTATTTCCATCGTAAGACGTTCCACTTCCGCCTGTCTTAGGTTTGTCGACTATTAAGCCCATTTTTGTTCGAAACTCAGACTGAATACTTTTTTTCCGTATTATAAATTTTTCTTTAGCTTTATCAGAGCGTATTTGCCAAATTTCTTGATCCAATCTATACGATACATGGAGCAAATACTCAAAAAATCGTATGTAAGAATGCAATGGTGACAGTCCAAACTCATATCGTTCCTCATTAACCTCTCTTTGTAAGCATACATCTAAGCTATTCATTTGAGCTGGAGTAGCTTCGCATATGTAGCATTTCGTTGATGACGTTCCGCTTAAGGCATTACATATTTTGCCATCAACCATGGTGAGTTGCAAAGAATGTTCAATTTCAATTTTCTGATTTCCTTTGAGAAATGTTGTGGGTCTAAGCTGGCCAATTTTATTTTCAAAGTATTCCTCTTCGGCAATGGACAGCTCAGTAGTTTCTTTCTTAAATTGAAATCTAATAGGTCTGCAGTAACGGACCGACGATGGTCGAGGATTTTTCCAAACACAAATAGAATTATTTGACTTCGCAATGAGTCTAATGGGTACGCACGATGTTACAAACAAGCTGTTATCTGCCAGGTCTTTGTCTGCAACCTTTTGTTTATATTCCGAATGGCCAGTGCTACCATCGAGTCCCCACTTTCCAATTAAAATGAGATTATTTAGCGAATCATCTTTTATACTATGGACAACTGCATTCTGAAGCTGCAATATGCGTGTTGCTGTATGATCCAGTAAACTTTGAAGTTCAACTTCAGCGTGGGATTCGTCTACTGTGATATTATCTGGATAGCATTCGGTTTTAGCATTCAGAAGAATTTTGTAGCTAGGTAGTACATCATATGCTGCTTTTGAATTCACAAATGTACGAATTAACAAATATTGATGTTTTGTTAAATTTGCTTCTATTAAAAGAGATAGGACTTCTTCAATAAATCCTTGGGAACGCACAAACACTGGTTGAACACCCAATGAGCGCATATCCTGAGCAGCATATTCGTCATGTTTTGCGACCTCGCCTATTCGTCGACGCTTCGTCCTTTTTGAGCACTCCACAAAATCTTTTTTTGGACGACCACGAGCCAAATTCGAGATTGTTGATTTCACATTCAATTGTTTCGCAGAAATGGACTCGATTATAGCCAGCCAATCAGGATGCTTCTTCAAAACGCCTACTCGTGCACGCTTGCACTTGCTCCAAAACAATAAAAACTGTCTGCAAACATTATTTAGGCATTTTATCAACTCATCTTGGTCTAGCTGATATCCCATATGATTGGCATGTTTTAAAATGGCATCCAGAGCATTATCACTTTTTTCTTTAGGTGTACCTGATCTTCCACACCATAAATCAAAAGCAGCTAAGCGAGAAAATTGGCATTGATATGTTGTCCCTAGGAAAATAATAAGCTACTAGCATTGAAAAACCGAAAATAAACACAAAACATAAAATAAAAGCGACAACAGCAAAACACAACAAAAACAACAAAAGACAACTACAACATAAAACAATAACAAACAACGCATCTTGCATTTTTCGTCAGCGTCAGTCTGGTACTCGCAGAATACATGTGCTTTTTTAAAGTTGAGGTTTGTTACATTTTTGTATATAGCAAGAGCCCTGGCGCCTATCGGCACTTGAAATCAATATCACATAATCTTCAAATGTTATTTCATAATATACAAAAAGATTTTTTGATTCTTGATTTTACCTTCATAACGAAAACTCTAACGAAACACAGCAAAGACAAACACAGAACGTCTAAAATAATGTACTTAACACAATACAGATTTACACAAAACACAGCAGGAAGTACATATACTTTTTGTTGTATGAATATTGATAATACCTTTATTTATAAAATTAAACCCTTCCATCGCACAATAACTTTGTTTTTAATGGGTTATTAATGTTTTTATTGACACCTCTACTTGCAAGTTGCTCACGCTGCAATACCAAAATAATTTATGTTGTCTCTTTTGATGCTATTCTTGAAGAGGACAGCTAGAGCAAAACAAAAACAAGAATACAGTTTAATAGCTAGACCAACTCTAAAACAGTGTTGACACATTTAAAGTTCAAATTTTAACTTGGACTTTTTTATTTTTGGCCTATGGGAGGAACCACTGTGCAGACGTGGGTCATTCAAATAAACTCTAAACTAAAACACTAAGTCTTTTGACTCAACTAAACTCTCTTAATTACAATAGTAATACACATAATAAACTTAAAAGATATAGACAATATTTTAAACGAAATAGGAAAAAACATAGAAATGTTAAGCAATTACAACAAACACATACTACAAACGGAATTGACGGAAACAAAACACAAATTATATACCCTATATGGCAACCATAATCGCGAAAGAAGAGGTTTAATTAATGCGGTAGGCAGTTCAGCAAAATGGTTGTTTGGAACAATGGACGAAGAAGATAGGAAAGAGGTTGAAAATCATATCTTCACATTGAAAGAAAATATTCAGGAAACAGATGAAGCGTTAAACAAGCAAATTTATATAAATACATATTTCAATGATACAATAAAATACATTGAACAAATAGTTAAATCAGATAAAGTAGCAATCGAGAGACAATTGAATGCAATAAGCAAATTCGAAAATAACCGATATCAGGAGAACTTATATTACGACCAACAGATAAAAATTCAATTAATAAAAAGTAAGATCGAACATTTGCAGGATAACGTTGCTTCTGCTAGATATAATACATTACACCCCAGCATATTAACAGATCACGAAATAACAAAACACAATATCGATTTTAACAAACTTAACCATATCAAGTTAGCTACAGCTATGTTCAGAAATAATCTTTAAGTCTTTGCAATAGAAATACCAAAAAGCTTTATAACAGTAAAAGTTCAACAAATAATACCGATGCCTAATAAAGAAAACTTCGAAATAGATCAGGAATCAGAACTGATATTTAACTATAAAAATTCAACATACACCTATAAAACAAATAAAAAATTAAAAGAAATGCGAAAAAGTAAACATTGTATATTTAAGAAAAATTGCAAAATAATACAAAGAAATGAAATGCAAATATTAGAATTAAACGAAGAAACCATAATAGTTAAGAACGCAAATAATGAAACATTATATCAAAATTGTAATAACACAGAAATTCAAATGAAAAAAAATATTCTAATACACTTTACAAATTGTACAATAGCTATAGAAAATAACTATTTTACAAATTCATATGAATTAGATAAGAAAAAAATTGTATACGAAAAATAAAATCAAACACAAAATTTCACTAAGCAAATCACATTTGAGAAAATATTGGAAAACAATAAGATTAACTGGTTGAACATAAGAAAATTAAAAACACATAAAGATATAAATTACTTTTTTAATGCAGCCATACTCATGTCAATAATTATATTAATTGCTTACATTATTTTAAAACACAAGAAAATTAAAATTCAGCTCAATAACAACAGAATTCAGGTGAATTCTTATTTAAAGGAGGGAGAAGTTACGTATAACCCCACCTCACACTTACCACTACCACTACCACCTCTTAATGATAAAATACATGAGTTGCTCAACTCGATAAATGTTAAATAAGCAAACAACAAACAGGAAATGCATAGTTCATCGATCGTTGGTAAATTCCGATTAACTACAGGCCAACGATCTTACATATGTATGTCAACCAGAGCAGCTCATAAGAAAACATTGTAAGCACTTTTTGTCAAACCTAAATTAAGTCTTCTTTAAAATATGATCAATAAAGAACAGTTAGTTGAGTTTTGACGATAAAGCCCAAAAGACGTGTGTTTTGCATTAAATGTATTTTTTTAACAATAGGCGGCGATTCAATGCTGACCCTACAAACTTCTTTAAAAAATTACTTGAAGCCGTTAGTAATAAATGGCATCAAAATATCTGAGACCTATTTGCAATTCCTGCAAACTTGCTGTCTAGAGTCGTTCTCGGGATACAAAATTCGCATAACCCAAAGGTTGGTTTTTGATGTGTGCGACGAAGAGGAAATGTGTAGGATAATAGGAGAGGAGCACTCCAGAGCGCATAGAAACGCTAAGGAAATGAAAATACAAATCTTGGAGAGGTTTTATTTTCCCAAAATGGCTAGTCGCATTAAGACACAGGTGTCTTCTTGCCAAGTCTGTGAAATTTTTAAGTACGACAGACATCCGAACAAGCCAGAGCTGCAACTGACCCCTATTCCAGCGTACCCGTGTGAGATTCTCCACATTGACTTGTTCACTTTGGAAAATCACAAGTTCTTGAGCTGCATTGACAAATTTTCTAAATTTGCCAAGCTTTTTCCAATAGATTCCAAGTCGTCAATTCATTTGCGCGAAAAACTAATAGAAGTTCTCCATTACTTCACCGCATCGAAAACATTGGTGTCAGACAACGAAAGAGGCCTACTTTGCCCAACAGTGCTGAACTACTTACAGTCCTTAGGGATTGAGGTGTATTACACGCCATCCCAGAAAGCGAAGTCAATGGCCAAGTGGAAAGATTCCACTCGACTTTCCTTGAAATTTACAGATGCTTAAAAATTGACAACCTCAACCTTAAAGTAATGGAGCTAGTTTTCATAGCCGTAGATAGATACAACAACTCTGTCCATTCAGTCACGAACCGCAAACCGGTCGATATCTTTTTTGATAGAGCTTCGAGGATAAATTACCATAAATCTCACAAATTTTAAAGAACAGACGCAGGAGGACATACGAGGTCTATTGCAATATAGACAAAAGATGTCCAGTGATAGGTTTAATAAGACTAGGGCAAGACCCAACACCTACAGGCCAGGAGACACAATTTTTGTCTCCAACAGACAAATAAAGAGCAAAGACAAACACCGGTTTAAGAAAGAAGAGGTAAAGACAAAGACGGGCAAGCTCCTCCACAAGTCTCATATTAAAAGTTAATAACAAAGCAATGAAAAACGTTTCACAAACCTAAACATAAAATGAGACACATTTTTTATATTAGATCACATACAAAAAATATAATACAAAATTGTAGACATTAAGCGACACAAACAAAAACAAAACAACAAAAAAATTCTTTTAAAAAAACAAATAAAAAAGAGGTAGACATTAAGTAACACAAGCAAAAACAAAAAAGCAACAAAAAATTTAAAAAAAAAAAAAAAAAAAAAAACATAAATAAATAAATAAATAGAAAAGTTGACTTACCTTGTAACCAAAGTACCAAAGTAACAAATAATCACTGCGGACGGGAGTCCGCGCTAGTGACGAAAGCAGCACGAAGTGTGCGAAAGCGACTAGCATATATACACAAGAAGAATGGAAAATTTGCTATGACTGTCAGATCAGGTCGAGTTATATACCGATCGAAAGGTATCAATTAAACTTACAAATGTGCATACTAAGACTTTTGAAAACTCACCTGGTTCGTGAGATAAACAGGTGTAAATGGGAGGGGTAAAATTTAAATGATTGGAGCTAATGGGGCCGTTGGAACCTTTTTAATTTTTTTTTACATTTTAAATTTTTGAATTCGGCACTGCGCAAAACAGTGAGTTTTATTTGGTATGAAGAATTGAGACATTGAAGCGCAATGTGCCGAGTGCCAAAATTTTGTTTAAAATAATTTATGCGTAAAACTTAATATTATTCGTCACAAAATTGGATATCAGAAATTTTGGGGCATGAAAATGTTTTCGTCACTAGACTTTTACCTCGTAAAGTGGTTTTTTTTTATGGGATTAACACAACAAGGTACACCAAATTTCGTTTAAGTCTTATAGAAACAAAATTTGTATAATTATCTTTAAGTTCTATATAATTTTTGTACACCTTCCTTTTTTCTTATATTGTAAGCACGGCCATACTACAAATAGTAGCCGCTCTCCACGTTTTTAAGTACGACGCGCCGTTCATCCCCCTCCAGCAAGGCATCGTATGGCGTGTGAACGGGGTATTCAAACTCGCACACGTTATCGACCTACGACAACTCCAACAGGTCATCGACAAAACCACCAGTGAAGCTTCACTGATCACCGACGGCAGAATCGGAGCCCTGGTATGCCATTACCTACAAGAGGCTACGGACGGTATTGCAAAAATGACCGCAACAACGCACCGTATGCCTCGCTCCATCAATTGGCTAGTATCTTCGTGGAAATGGGTCGCCGGATCGCCGGACGCCTCGGACTGGAACAGTATCCTCCAGTCCCAAGACAACGTGATAAAAAATAGCAACCAAGAAATCAGGATAAACACGAGGCTGTTTGATGTCACGCACGACTCGTTGCGAAAACTGGATGATGTCGTCACAAGAGTAAATGCCATCGACGGGGACGTACATGTGGCCACTGTTCTACTAAACAAGGCGATGATCCTGGTAAACCAAGTCAACGAAATCACGAGGGCTTGCCAACTGGCAAAGACGGGAGTCGTTAACACGAACCTTCTGGATCATAAGGAAGTGGAAACATTGCTAACGGAAACCCAGAGCCGACCATACCAAAATGTGGTGGAGGCAGTGGAGTTCTCCGAGCAATCAATACTGACCAACGGAGCTTCTCTATTATACGTCCTATCGCTGCCCAAAGTCGTGGACAGAAAATACCGACTAATGCTCCTGTACCCTACAATCACTGCTGGAAAGCAAGTTGTACTGGAGTATAACAAATTGGCGATGGACCCTCAGGAAACGTACGCAGTACTAGGAAGCTGCCTGTCGATTGGAAATACCACCGTATGCCAGGAGAAGAACTTGAAGAAATTGGACGAAAGCAGTTGCATTCCCCGGCTACTGAAAGGAGGCCACGCCTTCTGTGACTACCTCCGGAACGACCAAGGCGTGGTTAAATTGGCACCTTACTTCTCACAAACTTTAACGGTACGATCATGGCGGATTCAGGGAATCATCACCTAACGGGGTCGTTTATAGTCCAATTCGACAATGAAACCGTTAATATTGGAAACATATCTTACAACAGTTACTCGTCCATTCATGTGATGGCTATGCCTGCTGTTTTAACCAAGGTCACCGCCGCGGGATACAAGCTTTCACTTAATTACGTGCATGATTTCAGCCTTCAGAATTTAAAAAAATTATCAACCATGTCCAATAACTTTCTATTTTCAATCATAACAGAAGCAGCGATGGGCCTGATTGTGGTCGCTCTACTATATATCGTGTGAAGGAAAATCACTTCTACGAAAGGGATTCCGTCACATCAAGGCATAGACGAACTGGAAGCACGGCCCTCCAGCTCAACCCCCCCGAAAGGCCCTTGATCTGCGGGACGCAGATCTTTGAAGGGGGAAGAGTTAACAGTGCAGATATTCCCCCTTGACTCTCGTCGCCCCTGCGACGAGCAAGCTGTACATTCCAGTCGCCGTTGATGTTCGTATTGCAGACAGTGCAATTTGACCGCCACACGTTGTTGTTGTTTGGCCGCGTTGCCGTTGCCATGCACTCCATGGCTGATCGCGAGTTTTGGGTCGTCGCCCCGAACTTGCTGATGTTGAGCAACAGCGGATATGGTGACCGCTGCATCAGCGTAGCCACTGCTTCAGCGAGTCAACGGCTCTTGGAACGCTGACTCGACGTGCAGTAGAACGTTGGGCTGTAAGCGGACACCGCGACTTCGTAGGAATCAGAACTGGCCGGCGAGAATAGAGCTTTGCGGACCGGCATTTGGATTAGACGTTAATGTAAAATTAAACTATTAATAAACACTTATAACGATTTGAATCAAAAGTCTTATACACTTGACTTCATTGGGATCTTACTTACAGCTAAAACAGCACACCCCGGATATCAACGATGTTTAGGTAGACCTAGAAGTCGGGCGCTCACAGGGTGCCCGGACTTAACTTAAACACTATTGCATTATATTAAGCATTATTAAGCATTGCACAATATTAAGCATTGTCGCCCCTGCGACGAGCAAGCTGTACATTCCAGTCGCCGTTGATGTTCGTATTGCAGACAGTGCAATTTGACCGCCACACGTTGTTGTTGTTTGGCCGCGTTGCCGTTGCCATGCACTCCATGGCTGATCGCGAGTTTTGGGTCGTCGCCCCGAACTTGCTGATGTTGAGCAACAGCGGATATGGTGACCGCTGCATCAGCGTAGCCACTGCTTCAGCGAGTCAACGGCTCTTGGAACGCTGACTCGACGTGCAGTAGAACGTTGGGCTGTAAGCGGACACCGCGACTTCGTAGGAATCAGAACTGGCCGGCGAGAATAGAGCTTTGCGGACCGGCATTTGGATTAGACGTTAATGTAAAATTAAACTATTAATAAACACTTATAACGATTTGAATCAAAAGTCTTATACACTTGACTTCATTGGGATCTTACTTACAGCTAAAACAGCACACCCCGGATATCAACGATGTTTAGGTAGACCTAGAAGTCGGGCGCTCACAGGGTGCCCGGACTTAACTTAAACACTATTGCATTATATTAAGCATTATTAAGCATTGCACAATATTAAGCATTGTCGGTAATATGACCGCTCTTGAGTGCATTGAGTGCATTGAACTAGACAGTGCTGAGTCGGCATATTTGACATGCGCGACAGCTCTGTCACCAAGTGAATATATAATACTTCTTCTCTGGCGCGGCGACTTTTCGCCAACCTTTATACATATATGTAAACATTTATACATAAGCTGACCGCTTAGATATAAAGATATGTTAAAGCAATCAGTCGAGTGTGTCTTGTGTGATTTGGAAAATATCTTTACATGGCGACCGTGACTATGAGATCTGAAATCTTCGGATAGTTAAAACTAAACTAAATCCTATAGATGTGTTGTTTGAAAAAAAACTGGACAACAAAACAAAGAATCATCTGTAATAAACAAGCAACAAGGAATGTGCCGGACGAGATCATAAGAACACAGAACAATAAGAACACACACGCACACATACGAATAAACGAACAAAAAGGGCACTGGAGCTGGGGCTGGAACTGTTACTGGAATTGGACAAGAAGTATCAAAAATTCTGAGTGAGTACAGGGTATGAGCTCGAGGGCGAATAAAAAGCCCAGACGCAGTGGCATTAAGGAGCGTATCAGACAAAGAAAGTCTGAGATAGTAAGACTCCTATTCAAATGCACAACACCCTCACCACTGGGACACTGCTGTCAAACTAAATGACGAACTCGAACATCTCGAGTCGTTACTAAAGTCAACGAGCCCTGTCCCTCAGACAATAATAACAAACAATTACTAAAAAATAATCATCGTCCAGCTCCGATGGAAATACCAGCACGACCACGTCGTTGCCCTGCGGAATGCAAGGGGCCCCTGTTCAGCCCCCACTGCAAAGGCACCTGCCGGGATCCAAAATCAGCGAAGACAAACGCATGAGAGGCAGACCGCCGCTTATGCCAACGTGGGAACACAAAACGCAGAGACGAATTGCATGAGAGGCAGACCGCCGCTTATGCCAACGTGGGAGCACACAACACAGAGACGAGTTGCATGAGAGGCAGGCCGCCGCTTATGCCAACGAGGGAGCAGCAAGAAGCCCTAAGACTAGATGACCGACAGCGCTACCAAGAGCGCCCAACATAGAATATAAAATAAAACAATTTTAATTAAACTATAAGAATTGTAATGCCCGACGACAATTGAGTCGACCGGCAAGACGTTTGGCCTCTAAAGCCATTCGAAATACATAGGCAGGAAAATATGTTAAAATAATTTCAAAATTTTCAATTCGATACAAAGACGGTGGATTCCACCGCAAATGTAACCAACAAAATCATAAAACATTGATTTAAAATTAACAAATATATTTTTATGATAAAGGAAAACAAGACAAAAAAAATATATAAGCACTTATGGCATAATTATATAAGAGAAAATTTTCTGAAAATGAAATAAGAATAAACAAAAATAAAAATGAATACATATGACTGAATAAGAATTACATTTGGAAAGGAACCAGAATTTGAGAATAGGGTACTTTCGATGCAAAGATTCTTGTCGATTCATTCAACGATGCAAGAATATTAGTGCATGAACAAATAGGGAACTTAATAATAATTTAATCTTGTTCAGCGCACTTGATCGTTGTCAATAGTCTAAGAGAACAGCTATTTTCTTTAAAAGAGAGACATACTCTTGATTTACATTTGCCGAACGCAATAGACAGCCCGGCAACATTTATAGCTTTCGAGGAGAACGACACAAAGTCAATAAGTCCAAGGCCAAAGTCACCCAACACAGGTTACATTGCAATTGTTTCGGGATCTGATTCCCAAGAAACTGCT
>JBAMBL010001409.1:0-32753 GCA_037043405.1 Drosophila subquinaria
GGGTATTCAGAAACTCTAATATTTGTTTTATGTGGCAAAGTGTTATATGTTGTAATGACAACAAACACACAGAAAAAAGTATATCACATCAAACATGCCCTGGGGTATGTATACAAAATTCGTCGTATTGAGACAAAATTTCAAAAGGAGAAAGGTTGCCAGACTGTTTAAAGTATCGGAAAGTATCGGTAGGCATCGGGTTTTTTCGAGATTTTTGATCTAACGAAATGAGGTCACACTGAGCCGTTATTGCAAAAGTAAGTAATTTGTCCTGTCAAATTTTTAATTTATTTGATTAAATTGAGTTATTTACAGTGGCAGAAGCAATTAAAAGGACTAGGCTCAGAGAAGGTGGCATCAAACGCTGGAGCGACATTAAAGTAAAGAATATGCTCGATTATGTTCGATCGCATACCAATTTTGAGGTAAGTCTGCACATAGAAACGTTACATAGGCATGTAATTATATGAGTAAATCACAGAAACCAACGGCCAGGAAAAAGAGGAAAGAATGCAGAAATTGGAAATGGAACTTAAATATAAAAATGCTTCCCTGTAATTATGAATAAAAGAAAATCAATTTAAATAAACCAACATTTTTTAATTATTCATTATTGAATTGGCAATGGCTTGTCGCTTTGATTCGGGTGTTGCGCCAAAGTTGAGACAACTTCCGGAGAATGACACTAAATACCCTGTCTGTTATAGAACCTATAGTTCCACCATCTCCTACTCCAAACAAAGTTGCTATCTTCCTTATAGCAGCAGCTTCTCCTGATGATCCTAAGCGAAGCAAAACAATCGCAACCTGTTGTTCAACGGACATTTGAGGCCGAAATAGCGATGATTTGAAACCGGAATCATTGCGGACGAATTCCACTATTGTTTGGATCTGCATCTTTGTGACTCGCAGCATTTGGAGAAACCGATCCTCATTGAAGTTTGGCAATACGTGGGTTCGCCAATCGAATGACTTGGGAACAGAAAACTCAATTCCACGGCGACGCGATGAAATTGTTAATATATCCTCCATTAGTTCGTCCATTACTTCATCGTATGCAGCATGGTCATTGTCTAAAATGCTCAAAGCCTTAGTTGTGTTTATGTCTTTTGCAATAACTGCATACGTACCATCGAGCAATTTCAATTTCAATAGAGCTAAATCAAGCTTCCGCTTAGTAAATTGTTTTTTTTATTCCTTCTCTTGGCATTCTGATTACAAACTCAGGTCGAATGATTTTCTTATATATTTTAAATTGAATTGAACTGTCAGCTGATTTATCACAAATACGACAACAGAAACTTAAAAAGGTCGCTCACTAGCTTCAGTGTTATCACTTTGCCACATAACACAAATATCATAGTTTCTGAATACCCTAAATATAATTCAATAAGCTTAAATTATAAATATTTTGACAAAATAAAAAAAAAGCTTAATCTGTTCAGAAAATACAGGAGTACCAAGTTTGGTATATCTTTCATTTATTTCGTACTTTATATTTATGATTCTATATACGAATGTCGAAAAATATTACTCAGAATACAAAAACTCGGAAAAAAATTAGGAATTCACGATTGGGAATCGAATTACGAATCCGAAATTAGGAATACAGTTACTAGGGTTCCAAAATTAGGAAGTCAAAAATTGGAAAAGCAAAAATAGGGAAGAAAAAAATTGGGAAAACAAAGATTAGGAAAACAAAAATTGGAAAAACAAAAATTAGGAAATGCCGAATCAAAAATATTTTATTAAAAATCGCGCGATTTTTCCTATTAGCAAAAGGACAACATTTGTCGAAACATTTGTTTCAAACTTCGATTGAAAGCGCATGTGATATTTATTCGAACCATTTATTTCAATATCTACATGCTCTGCACATATTTTTCAGTGTTGATAGAAATGCTATAGTTTGATAATCAGCTTTCTTGCTTGCTCTGATGATTGAGCATTTTTTTAAATTCGAAAGGATTTTAACCAATGACAGGAAAACCAAAAATATTTTCCCCAATTTTTTTCTTCCAAATTTTGTTTTCCCAATTTTTGTACTCTGAATATTTTTCTTAATTGAAATTCCTTATTCATGATTCATGAATTTTTTCTTCCCAATTTTGGATTCTTAAAATTTTCTTCTAGGTTTTTTTTTCTTATTTTTTAAAATTCCTTAAAAAAGTTTCGGAATTCGGATGAGGTACTATATTTATTATTAATTTTTTTTTTGGGCTAAATATTAATATCAAGTTGGCCAAGATTTTGTTGCTGTGTGCGTCTAACGATGTTCTATCTACAAAATTTTCTGTTCATATTTTCGCTCCGATTTGGCTGCCGTCTGATTGCATCTGCCGAAATAATTATATATGCCTATGGAGTCTTTTATGTTTATACAGAATTCGGTATGACGCTAGCTCTTCTGTTGCCATATTATTTGATTCTTACAATGTCATATACCTCCGCATACAATTGAAGGCTATGGAAATTTATTGGACTCCATGATTTTAGTCTCACTGGCCACTTCCTTCCTGCTGTCCTGGTTGATGGTAATTTCCACGCTGCAGGAACATGTGAGTGCCGATCTGTGTGTGTATGAGTGTGTGACTCAAACCATGTTCAATTTAGGAATCAACTGGCATTCTTTTTACCTACCTGATATGGGGAATCTTCACGACAATCTTCCTAGACATCTTTTATATATTATCCTATTGGAATTATCACAGATTTGCTTCGGAGTATGTATTCGCGGGACTCTTGATAGGCACAACACGTATGTACATACATATGCATACATATACATAAATATGTATGCAACTTTTGTTCATCATCATCTCCTTTACAGTTCCCAAGATGTATGCCTTGCTGGTGGTATTATCGTTTATGCATATGCTTGTTACCTCCGACAGCGAAGATTCATCCTGAGATCTGAGAACTGACAATAAAACACTGCACTCGAGAGAACTTGAATTTTGTGTATAGTACATAATTTAGTGATTTTGAAATTAAATTCCATTTGTGAATGCGTTGAAATTTAAGTCAAGAATCACTTTTTTGTGGCATAAAGTCGAAAATTTATGTCAAATAAATCTTGAATTGGACTTAATATTTTGAAAGGGCATACATTAGGTACATCGAATCAGTAAACAAAACATTTTTGGTGGCAACGTTGTATTTTTGCCGGGCTAGCAAAGTCAGATGTTTTGTCAGCTGACTTTCAGACCAGGTTTCCAGGTGTTGAATATATGGAAAATAAAGGTCAAGGTATGCCAAATACATTTGTTCAGGCATGCCACAGTAATCTCTTTCACTTGAATTTCACGTCAATTTCATTTCTCCGTCCAATCACCTGAACAATTTTGAGTGAGATGAAATCATCGCTCAATTCACTGGTGTCCGATGCCATGAGAATAATGTCACATTTTTTGTCCGAATTTTTGAATTTAGAGTTGTCGAGAAACTTTTATTGTTTGCCGCGCCAATAACTTTTAAATTTTTTTAAGCTATACAATATCAATTAGTATATAAATAAATTTAATTATCTAAATTAAATAAGAATTGAAATGAAAATTTGATATTCTGCAATGATAAACTTTAAAAAGTTGCTAAACAAACCCTTGGGAAATTTAATCTGAGAAGGGGCCAACCCTAGCAGCCTAGTACGAAAAGGTGGATGAACATGCTAAAAAACCTAAATCACACAAATTTCTGTGGCACGGAGAAATTTTTGAAGTGGAATTGCTTTTCTCTGAAATCGCTTTCTCTAGTGATTTCTGTGGCATGCCTGATTGTTAAGTTTTTTGTGGTTTATGTGTTCAATGTTGTCGTTGTGGATTGTCGATGATATGTCTTATTTTAGAAAAGAAAACTAACCGAAGTAAAAACCTAATTTCTGTCACTTTCTGCCAAAAAGTAATTATGCAAATGTTTACTCTTAACTGTGATCTTAAACTCGACATTAACACTTTTTGCCCCATTTTGCCCATTTTCTTTAAAAACACATGTTGCAGCTGTGCATTTATGCAAGAAAATCGGATTTTTTACCGTAGTCACATAGGAAAGGGGGTAAAGACATGCTCAAATTAAAAAACAAAAATAATTATAAATTCTAATTTTGTCTGATTAGCAAACATGCGAAGAATGAAATATTTTACTTTATATTGAACTTTATAAACAAACTTTACTTTTTTAACGAGTACAAAAAAAGAGGGGAGGGTAAAGACAAGTTCCAACTAAAAAACAAAAAAAATTATAAATTAAATATTATTCGACTTCAGCTTAACTAAGATTCATGCCAAATTTCAAGTCCTCATTCTTACATTAATATTTGATATAAATATATTACATATATTTCTCATAGTCGCACAGTGTAAGATTTTGCCAATCTAGGGGGACTTTAAGCAAAAAACAAACTATTTTTAAGGTCAATGAGCTTTTAGAAGTCAATTTAGAAATGTTCAAATGTTACGAAAACAAGCACAAAACAAAACAAAAAATTTTTGTTCACAAAATAACGGTTCTTAAACCGGTGCATTTGAAATGCATGCAAAATTGCATCGGATAACGAGCTACAGTTGACAAAGTTTAATCTTTTCAATTGGATCGTGTGGTCACTGTGAGCAGTCAAAACTATTTTTCCTATAATTTTTGGATCATTATTGATTTTTAGCAATATAAAGGTTCTTTATAATCGACCTACAAAATTTTTATTATTTGTTGGAAATAAGTGCCAAAAAGTAAGTAAATTTTTCACAATATTCTATTTTTGATGGAAAAAAACTAACTGTACTCTATCGTATTCTAATCATCCAGAACATACATCGTTTGAAGAAAATCATTCTGAATCAGGATCAGGAATAACATTTTGCCCATATTTTGCCCTGAGCACTTTAATTTAGCAATGAGTAAAATAACACGCTCAGAATTTTTCGAGGTTTGGTCAAGTACAGTAAGAGCCGTTAGGCTTAACTCACTCTTAGAGCACGCAGCGATGATTTTTTGCAATGATATTGATAATAATTAGTTAAAAATGCACTTATCAAACATGTGCCATGAATTTGAGCCGAGGTGGAGTAATTCTAGGAGATATATATCCAGATTTATGACCAATTATGCAAATTGGATTCAGGGCACAATAAAAGGTGTTGATTATATGATTGATGTCCCGCCTTGAACCTCAAACCGTAAATTTTTTATCTTATGGTCAATCTAGTGAAGAAAGTTAAGATTAAGTTCAGATTTTGAAAAAAATTTGCAAAAAATAATTTCGCCCAGCCATTATATCAACTTTATGTTGTTTTTTTTTAATTTAAAAAATTGTGAAAAATATGAAAACATTTTTTTTCTCTCAATAAATATACAGTCGAACTTCTCTAACTCGAACTTCCCTAACTCGAATTTTCTCTAACTCGAACAAAATTGAGTGGCAATAGCGTTTACTGAGCAAATTACATACAATTCTGTCTCCCTAACTCGAACTTCCCTAACTCGAATTTCTCCCTAACTCGAACAAAAATATTGGCCCGTACTTCTGTAAGTCGAATTTTTCGGGAAAATTCCCAATAAAGTTTGAATTTTTTTTCGTTTCTATTTTATACTTTTGTTACCGGATCGTTTGAATATGTAATATTGATTTACATTAGCATATAATGATGGTATATGATAGAATATTGAATCAAAAATTACTTAAGCTTGTGAAATTGCTATAGGAAAGATGTTCGTAATGTACTTCTTTGTCAGCGCATCAGTGTACTAAAATGTTTAAAGAAATATTCAAACTTATTTGTAGTTAAGGAATTTGAAAGTAGACCAAATAAATTAAAGTTGCTAAAAAATGTGGTATCTCAGCAAAAACATTTTTCATTATATTAAAAAATGAAATATTAATTATGATGACATTTGAATAGGGAACTTATTCTGGATACGGCAAAAGAACGAAGAAACCAATTTTTAAGAATATTAAAAGGTCTTGAACAAACTGGAATCCCTTTTTGTTGAAAATAACAGAAAAAAATGAAATTTGAATTGTACTTATGATTGAATGCATTTAAAGTTTTTTTTAAAACACTAAAAAAAAAAAATTCCCTAACTCGAAGTCTCCCTAACTCGAACTTTTTTCTTGGATAATGGTGATTCGAGTTAGGGAAGTTCGACTGTATTATCTTTAAAACAAAACCATTTTTTTATTTATTCGGACAATAATTTTGAAGTTACAAGCAAAAACATAAGCCTATAACAAAAATAATCAATTTAAAAAAAAAAAAAAAATTTTTTTATTATTAATTTTAAGAAAATAGTTTTTAATTGACTTAAATTAAAACAAAAAATACTAACCTGATACTTTTTTGATAAAAAATTTTGTTTTTTTTTTATTGCGATTTGTTTGCTAAAAAAATGAAAAATTTCTGGTTTTTCCGTATTTTAAGCCTTTAAAACTGCCACGCCCACTATAAAGTTTAGTCCAAAAATTTCTTAGGGGATATTCAAACATTCACTTCAAATTTCAAGTCGATAGCTTTAAAATTACGACTGCTATTGAATTAAGTCCCCCTAGATTGGCAAAATCTTACACTGTGAGTCGGGTGGGGAGAGGGAGATGTAGACGTGGTCCAAATCAAAAAAAAAAATTCTAAATTACGAAATATTTACACAATTTTCATTAATATTTTTGCATCTCTTTTTTGAATGCACTTGAAAAAATCAAGCTGAAGTTGCGCGTGGCTGCACTTTGTAAGTGTGCCAGTGTGTGTGTGCGTGTGTGTGTATGTGGTTGTCAAAATGTTTATTGTGCTGTCATGTGGCAAATGCAAATGGTGCATGTGCGAGTGTGTGTGTGCTTGTGTGTTAACACATATAAGTTTGCTAAGCGAAAATTACTTGGTTGATTAATCCAACCAATCAAAAATAATGTCATTGTAATTGTGTCTCCCTTGGATTTTATTTGAAAACTTGGGACTCTCACAATTTGTTCAACACATAATCAAATTTTCTAAGCAAAGTATTTTTAATTTTTTTTTTTTGAATGCGATAAAAATAAATATTGATTTTCTCGAAGCCGTTGCACCGATTTGTTTGGTAAACTACCAATTATTTATTTAAATTTATTTATATTCGTTGGCATTTGTTACACAAAGTCGGATTTAATTTCTTTCACTCACGTTTACGTTCTATTTGGGGCGCTTTTGCACCAAAATTGGCTCCTTTTTTCATCAGTTCAGAATTAGGTTTTTGTATGTTTTTTTCTTGTCGCTTGTTTCTTCGTCGCTGCGACGCGCGCGTCTGCTGTCTGCAAGAGTTGAAAGTCACTTTCAAATTGAAAATATTGCACTTGCACCCTTGCAATTTGTTTGGTAACTAACACCAATTAATTATTTAAATTATTTATATTATTCGTTGCATTTGTTACACAAAGTCGGGGATTTAATTTCTCACGTTTGTTTGTTTTTCTCGTCCGCGCACATTTCGTTCGTAAAGAAGAAGAAGAAAGAAACACAAATCGCCAATACAAGTGCGCTGCAAAGCGCCCTCTATGCTCCTCTGCGTTTTTTGGTTCTGCGCGCCTGCCGGAAAAAAGCGGCAAAAAAAAAGGGTAAAATGTCAATTTTTGGACATTGGTTTTTCGGCCAAAAAATTCAACTTTGAGCTAGAAATTTGAAAAAAATATCAGAAATTTTGTTAAATTTTTCTAGAATTTCTAACGTTTTTTGTTTCTCAAATTTCCTGTTATTTCTCAATGTTTTTGGGCTTTTTTCTCGATTTTGCCACCAAAACCAATTTCTAAATAAAGTTAATTATTTTACCTAATTTTGGAATTTGTTGTTTTTTTTAAATTGTTTCTCAATTTTTTTAAATTAATTTTTGAAAAAAAGGCATTCTGCCCAAAGCAGTTTGCTGTATAGCAAGCAGTTCATATGGTTTGATTTGCACTGTAAGCAGTTTACGCTGCAATTGCGCAAGCAGTGCACAGTTTGTTGACCTTCTGTGGAAGCAGTGCCTGCACAGTTTGACAAGTACTGCCATATTACACAAGCAGTGCATTTAAAAGTGCGCCATATTTGAAAATATCAATTGCATAAATATTATTTTGATAACAATTTTAAAGTGAAGTAAAAAGCAAATAGTATCTGTGTCTTGTTAAATTCTTTAATGTTATCTGCTAATTGGAATGCAGCTTCTCCTCTGTCTCTTTCTAATGCTCGACACTTTATTGCAATTGATTTTTGGGAACGGGACATTGACTTAAACAATTTTCTAATTAACAGTAACTCAAGACACTCTGGCAGTGTTTGGCACATGACCATGCTGTCAGATAAATACCAATTGTAATTGTCATAGATTTAAAGATGCACCCAAAAAGGGGCAATTGCTGTTGTTGTTGTTGCTGTTATTGTGTTCGTTGTTGTTGCATGAAAATTACTTTCAATTTTATTGCACATGCAATATTGATGCTGGGCAAAACACTTGCCGCAGTTTAAGTGACATTCAAAAAAGAGGGAGGAGGGAGTAAGGAAAATATTCGGAAATATTTGTTAAAAATTGTATTTAAAATCGATTTTAAAGCATTTTCTCTGCGCAAAATGGCATATGACAATGCAAGCTGCATGTGTGTGTGTGTTTATGTTTGTGTGTGTGTGAGTGTGTGTGTGTGGGTGTGTGGTGTGCTGCTGTGGGCGTGGTGTGAGTAATTGACTACGTGCGTGTAAACTTTCTCATGGCATTTTACTCCAACAGCAGCAACAGCAACAGCAACAACAACAACAACAACAACAACTGGCCTTGAGTGTGTGCATATTTATATACATATATATGAGTGTGTGTGCCATCATAAATATGCACTATGCTGGCCATTTGTCATGGCTTTTTGCCCAGCCAGAAATGTAAGTAGTTGCGTTGGCCAAAAAGCTGCAACAAAAATGTTGCTCAAGGCTCAAAACGTGATCAGGAGTGCAATTTAATAGAGATTGATAAGGATAAGCAGCAACAACAACAGCAACAACAACTTTGAAAAGCAAATGCAATCGGCAATAAGCATTCTAATAAGCTGACAGCTTTAAATACCCTGCAGTGCTGTCAAAAATGGGGTATAATGGATATGAAATCAGATGACACTGATTACAAATAGATTGAATATGTTTATAGTCCCATATAATAATTCAAACAGTTTGTTCCGTATTTAACTAACACTACTATTTGCAGGGTATCTGCTAGTCACTCATTTTTCGATTAAAACACCCAATCAGAAGTATTTTTCAGTCCTAATATGCTTATACAATATTATATCCTACTTAAATGTCTTACTACTAATTATAGGGTATCTACCAGTCAAGGCGTATATTTATGCAACTTCAATTCGATATAAACTTATGCCCTATAATATCTGAACTCCTCTCAAAACAGTCTGTCCAATACATAACTTCACTACTGCTTACAGGGTAACTGTCAGTCGATCAATCTTATATTTCACACAGATTTACAAGCAAATAATTTGAATGAAATTCTCACAGCAACAACGACAACAAATAATAAACAAGTATTTAGAGTATTTGCAGCCTTTGAAATATCTATAAATATTTATAGTTGGCATTAAAAGTATCTGCACACTTGCATATCCAGCTGTGATATCTGTGAAATATGTGAGCCATTCACAAAATGAGGCAAATACTTACACCAATAGAAAAATAAACGAAAACTTTTTTAATTATATATTTTGATTTAGGTGTGAATTTACAATTAAAAGATTTTAGAATAAATATTATATATAATTCTAGAATGTTTTTGGAATTATCTTTTAATTTTAAAAGAGACTTAAAAGTTAATATGTAATATTTAAATGCATTCATTAAATTTCATAACTTGTATCAAAATTAAGTAAACACAAATTTTTAATTTAAAATGTTCTTAAAATAAGTGTCAAAAACATTAAAGAAAGTCTTCAACGTGGAATTGAAAGCTCTGATTTCATATTAAATTTGACATTTAAAGTAATTTTTATTTTTATTTTTTTTTTTAAGCTCATAAGTTTTTTATTTTATTTATTTTTTTATTTATTTATTTACTTTAAGTGCAATAGTATTCATAAATAATTTTGTGATTTTACGTAAATTTAATAAATTTTACATTAATTTAATTTTTTTTTGTGTTTTTTTCCTGTTAGTCATTTAAGTTTATTAAACTTTAAAGTTTTTAAGAATTATAGAAAAATCAAATTTATATTTAATTTCCATAATAAAATATGCCTGTTATTATACTCCAGGGAAATTAGTACATATATGTGGATGAACTTATTAAAAAAAAATATACTTTTAACTCAAAAAATTTCAAAAAATTATAAAAAATTCTTACAAAAAAATTTTGTAAAATTTTTTTTGCAGTGACTCGTAGAATTTTTTGAAGGTTTTTTGCATCCAAAAATTTTTTGTAAAATATAGAGCAAAAAGTAGAAAAAAAAACACTTTTACAAAAATTCGAAATTTTCCATGGGTACTTAATGGATTAAAGAAATTTTTGTGTCATTCAAACGGAAATTAAATGATAATATTATTTTAAGAAATCTGCATAAAATCTTTTGTGTTAAAAGTATATTTTTATGAACAGCTTCATCCACGTATACTTATTTCACTGGGTGTATGTGCTATGTGTTTTTTCTTTGAGTGTATATATGCTATAGATACTAGTGGGAGGGGATCATGAGAAAGGGGCTGTGGACCACGCCTACTTTAAAAGTTGTGTCACAATTGCAGGTTGCTCTCTCTCTCTCTCTCTCTCTTTCTTTGAAGTTTGACTTTGATTTTCGATTTCTGAGGCAGCTTTTGTCTTGTTGTTGTTGTTGTTATTGTTGTTGCGGTTAGTGTTGCTGTTGTTGTTGCTGCAACATTGCGCGACTGAGAGGCTGAGCAAATACAATTTCAATGTTTCCGTTTGCTTGCCAGCAAATAAATATGTATGCATGACTTTCTGCGTGTTTTTCTTTGCAACTTTTCGCCATCTTCTTGCCACAAATACTCCGCCCCATCCACCCCCTGCCAAATTCAACCCCTCCTTCCCCCAACTCCTCTCCTATCGGTTACACGGATTCCGTTTATGGCAGATTCTGGCGAGGAATAAAAAACTGAATGGGAAACAGAGGAAGTTGCATTTTGTATAATCTGATAAAATGTTGCAACATTTCTGCTGCTGCTGCTGCTTCTTCTTCTTCTTTTTGCTTCTTTGCTGCCATTTTTATCAGCAGACCTTAACAATATTACATAGCAGATAGATAAGGGGGTGGAAAGGGGCGTGGGGAGGGGGTGGAACGTATGCAATGTGAAAATCCGATTTGTAAATATTTGAAGCATGCTAAAGCGCGTCAGCTTGTGGATTATGTGCATACTTTTAGCAGCCACTGTTGGCCAGCAACAATATCAGCTGTGTTGTTGTTGTCGCAGTTGTTGTTGCTGTTGTTGTTGCTGGTGTTGCAACAACAATAACACTAATAACAATAACAATAACAACTAATTAAAGACATGCGAGTTCAGGGCTCAAATAATTGCATGCATAATTTAGAGAGATATTTATATATACATATGTATGTGTGTATATATGTATGTATATATATTTAGATTTTGGCCAATGCCACGCCCATTCGAAAACAATAAGCATAAATGTTAACAAGACGCCCACAAAACTTAATGATGCCAAACAAAAGGCTCATCAGGACTCCAGACAGGACATTAGTCGACAAAGTCTGTGTGTGTGTGTGTGACAGGTGTTAAGTTGTCGCCTGTCGCTCTCTCACTCTCACTCCCACTCTCTCTCTCTAGCTCTGTCTCTTGCTGGCATTAATTAGAAAACTGTGGCTTGCCTTTTCCCAATGAAACATTTGGCAGCAAATTTAATTTGCGGTTATTTTGTCACAGTCAATGCGAAAGGACATCTAAGAGAAGTATCTCTCTCTCTCTCTCTCTCTCTTTCTCTCATTTTCTCTCTCTCTCTCTCTCTCTTTGCTACTGCAAAATCAAATCTCGACATGCCTTGATTAAATTCGCCTTATCCCAGACTTGCAGAGACTCTCGTTGAGACTCTCGTTGAGACTTTGATGGATTAACGTGTGTGCTGAATTGAAAGTGTAACACTGAGGTGCAAAAGTGTGTGTACTGACTACCCACATGCACAACAAAAGTCAAACAAATGAGCAGCCTTTGGACACAAGAGCACACTGACAAAAATTATTCTTCAAAAATAAAATTTTTTTTTTGTATAGAAAATTTTAGCATAAGTAAGCATTAATTTAAAATCTAAAGTATTCATGTATTATTAATGTTATCTATTAATTAAAGCTTTCATCCTACTTAAACGCAACAAGATCGGAGAAATAGAACGGTGGGAATGGCTGATTCAAGGCTCAAGCAATGCAAGTGCCTAAAAGCATGCAATACATTTTTTTTTAAATTTATTTAAATAAGTACCGGGTATCCTTAAGTCGGGAGCTCGACTATAGCCTTTCCCGCTTGTTATTTTTAAAATAATGACAATTCTAAGAGAAAATAAACAAATATATGTGTAATATATTTCTTGTAAAAACTTTCTTTTCAGGAGAAAACCTTTAAGAAAAAATAAAAATAATGGTGATCTTATTTTTAAGAATTTTTTGATTTTTTAAAGCTCTGAAATGTTTGCCTTAAGACTTAGAATTTTCATTTAAAAAAATTCGCTAAGAGTCAAACATTTTTTCTTTCAGTGCAGCGTTTGTTTGAGAACAGCGCGTGCCACAAACGAGACGAGAATATACGAGACGAATGACTGATTGTCCTGTTAGCTGTGTGGACCGTTAACTCCATAACCATCCATAAATGCAGTGAGAGAGAGAGAGAGAGAAAGAGAGGGAGCAAGAGAAGGGTGGGGTTGAGTTTCCCAGGCGACACGTTCGAGCAGGCACATGAAAAATCGTTTCCGTTGCCCTCGAATCTTATTATAAAACATGTGCTTAAGTAATAGCATATCCAAGTGAAGTGTTTGACTTGACGCCATCTCCCTCTCCTCCTCTCCTTCTCCTTCTCCCTCGCTCTCTTCCTCTTCCGTTGACTCCAACTTTTCCCCTTTTCGTGTCATGTAACAGATTGCCAATGTGCCACGAAAGGGTGAAGATTAATTTGATGTGCCACACTCACTGCACACACACACACACACACACACACACGCACACACACACACTCCTCAAAGAAATCAGCAAATCCTGTGAAAATCAGAAAAATAACTCAGAAAATAGTTGAGGAGAACGCCGTCGAATTGATTTTTGATATTCCATCGAGAGTTGACAAGAGCTGATTGAATCATCGCGAAATTTTATTTATTTATTTATTTATTTATTTCTTTTTTTATTTATTTATTTATTTATTTATTTATTTATTTATTTATTTATTTATTTATTTATTTATTTATTTATTTATTAGCTTTTTCCTAGTGCTACAAGTGGGGATACTTTTAAATTAGTGCACAAGTCACACTTGACAATCATATACATATATTTCAAAAAATTATAATTAATAGTTTTATATTATTTTGCTTATCAATTTAACATCAAGTGGAAACATGCAACTCTAATTCTTATACATGTATTACAATTTTCATCAATATTATTATTATTATTAATAAAATTATTATTATTAATACAAATATTATTATTAAATGCAGGTTGTTTTCTCTGATCTTCCGAGAGAACTCTTTTAAAAACATTAAAACACAGGTTGTTTATATCTGATATGCCGAGAGAACTCTTTTTAAAATTATAACACTATGCATAGATAATTCTCTGTATAAAAAGAGCTCGCCAGATTTGCTTTTACTCAGTGAGTAGAAGTTACTTTTAAATATATTATATATGTTCCTCAGAAAAATTGATAATTGTGAAACATATTTAAAATTTTTTTTTTTTTTTGCAATTGCAATTAATTAAGCAGTTTATTTATTGAACTATTACATATTTTTTTAAATTTAAAATTAGTTTAGAAAAGCTTTTCAGCAAAAATTTATTAAATTTATAATTTATATTTGTGCAAAATTCAATGTAGCGAAACCATTTTAAGGAAATTAGTATTATCTTTTTTTATTGATATATACTAAAAAAATCATATGAACAACAACAATAAAATATATTTTTAAGTTTTTTTTTAAGAAAATTGAAAGGACAAAGAAGTTTCTCGAACAAAAATTTGAAAACTTAAAAAGAAAAGAATATTCACTCAGCTCTTTAAACTGAATGAGGTCAGGTTTTTAAATGTCTAAATAAGGTGTTTAATAACTATTAAAAATATATTTTGACGTAAAATATATAGAAATTCCTGTCAATTTTTAATTTATATCTTAGATACAGTTTATAAGTACATACATTGAAAAAATCGGCCCTGAGAGCATTAACTGGAGTCTAAAGGCCTTCAACTTACACACACACTCTCTCTCTCTCTTTCTCTTTTTCTCTATCTTCCTCTCTCTCTCTCTCACTAGCACATAAATTCTCATGTATCTCGCATGCAAAATGCTGCGAAATTAGCTGAGGAATAAAACAAAGCTCTAATTGGATTTCTAAATACGGCCGAATGCGGCTTTTGGCTTTAATTGAATTAAATAAGTTTATGGTATGCATTAAATAATATTAATACTAAACGGATTGTTTGATAGACTATTTAATTTAATAAGCAGCATGGCATGTCGTGTCGCGTCGTGTCGTGATACGGCGTGTGACACGTGGCGTATGCGTAATTTGATTATTAATTAAATGAGCCACCGTTTTCTGACCTCGGCACTTAAATGGGCCAATTGCTAATCGAATTAGCTGTTGGAGCACAAGTGCCAGGATGCTGTCACACAAAGAGAAAGAGAGGGGAGTGTGTCTGTGTGAGAGAGAGGGGAAAAACAATGGGGCATTTCTAATGAGAAGGACAAGGAGAAATGCGTTGCGTGGAATCGACCCAAAGCGAACGGAAGTAAACAAATCAAATAAGATTTATTATGTGACACGCATAAAATAAGGACATTCCTCAGAGAGGGAGAGAGAGAGTGAGTGAGAGAGTGGGAAATGAGAACACAGCTTCTGGACAGGACAATGAGCCGTGACCCAAAGTCTATTAAATCAATTGAGTGTAAGATGGCACGCTGGAGACTTTACTACGCGTGCAACATGAAAATGTTACCTAATTAACTTGCCTCATTAGGCACACTACCCTCTAGCCTCCCCTTTCCAGCCCTCCCCTCCCTCCCTTTGCTTTACTTTGACTGGCTTTGTTATCAATCAATTGCTGGTTAGTTTGGCCGGGGACATTGGCCAGATTATTGAGCCAATTATGTGCAAGTGCTTAGCGCATTGGCTGCTAATTAGCCACAGGCTAACGTGGCTAACATGGCTAACGTGGCATGCAACAACAGCAACAACAGCAGCAGCAGCAGCAGCAACAACAGCAACAACTGCATTTAAGCCAGCGTCAATTGAGTTGGCAATTGAATACCCAGCGGGAGCTGTTCCTCTTTCTCTCTCTCTCCCGCTCTGTCCCACTCTCGCTGACCTCTTTTTTGGACAGTGCTGAAACCCATTTTGATGGCAGCTACATGCGTTGCAGACGCGACTGCCACCTGCCAGCTGCCACCTCTCAAATTGGTCAACAACAGGCGTCACAGACTAACAGGCAATGATGATTATGTTGATGCTTGTTAATACCATTTATAGAGTGCAGAGTGAGGAAAAGAGAAGAGCTGGGTGAGGGGAGGAGTGGGCAGGACCAAGTGCTTGTCCCAAGGGCAGCGGCACTTGCAGCTGTTGGAGACGCTTCAAATGTCACAGGCAAATTTAACGAAAGCAACAACAAGTAAAAAATGTATAGCCAAAGTGCTCGACTGTTGCATGCCCAGTAGGTGCAACTTTGCTATAGATCAATTTAATCGCCTAAAATAAAAAAAAAATAAAAAAAAAAATGTCGAATATACTACAAAAGTATTGGCACAGCAAGAATTTTTACATTTAAGGTTATTTGCGCCGTTATCGTTAACATATTGGCATCAATGTTAAGTTCATTTAAATTCCGATTGCACGATGCTAAACTTTCCTTAACCAATTTAGTACCCAATGAGAATTTCGGATTTATGTAAATGTCTACTAAAGTTAATAAAATGGACATATTACCATATTTATAATTCAGATTCAGCCGTAACGATTAATAAATCAATCTTTCAATTCACAGCTTTAAGACCTTTCTGACCTGAATTAATCAGTAATAAAATGTATGTGAATATTTTAGACAAACATTTTGAAATTATATTTGCAAATTATCTGCAAACAACTTGAAGCATTCTAAGATAAGAAAATCTTAATAATATTATTAAATAATTTGGTTGATCTTAGATCATTCGGACAGACATTGTCACAGAATTATAAGCCTTTTAAGCTGATTAAGTGCTGGTCTAAGAGCTACAAATCATAAAATAAGCATGGAAATTTCTTTTGCTTTAGCAAAGTTGCAACAAGAGGTGGCAGCAATGGATATAAAGTGGCAGCCATAAGGGGCAGAACTTGTATAGAGAGGGAAGGGGAGAGAGAGGAAAAAGGGAAAGGGAGGGAAGATGTGCATCTGACAGCGACAACTGCCGGAAGTAATAGCAACATAATCGATTTGATGCTTGCCACTGCTGCAGTTTACAGCCGGATGACGTTTCAAGGGGAAGAAACGAATGCGGATTGCGAATTGCGGATGCGGATGTGGATGAGGATGCAATGGCAGCCTCCGCAGGAAGTCATTTCCAACATTTCCAACAATCTGAAGAAATATGTGAGAAGCTGCTGCGAGAGATATTGCAAAGCGTATTCAAGCTGAAATCTTAGCACAAACGGAATTTCAATCTGTTGCCACAGTCCAACATAAAGAGACATGTCGAGGGAATGTCCTTGAAATTTGTGTATCGACTCTGAGTGGATGTATAAAAAGAAGATCTACAATAATTTATTTCCATTATTAAATAAATAAACTCTCTTAAATAAATCTTAAATAAACTAATTTTAATAGATAAAATAAAATAAAGTAACTTTTGGCAGTTATTTCAATGTAGATATACAATTTATTTCACATATAGTTTGCAATTTGGCATTAGTTTTAGTTTTCAATAGTTATAAAGCACATTATTTAGAGATTGAAAAAACTGACCTTAATATGATATTCAATTAATATAATTATAAATTAATTTAAATTTAAACTGAACAAATAATTAGGAAATTAAAAAAAAAAGTGTTAAAAAGATAAATTTAATAATACTAATACTTCTCTTTATTACTCTAGTTCTCAGATAAAATAAGTTGGAGATAAGAATGAAATATATACTTCTTTGTTTAATAACAATTCTGTGTTGATAATAAAAGAAAAGAATAAAATTGGAGTTGTTATCGATCAAAACTAAATTCAATTTTTGTTAAAGAAAAGGGAAAACAATTGTCTTCTTTTTTTAATAATATTTTCAGTCTAATTAAATGTATTTTCAATTATTCTAAATTTCTCTCTCTCTTTTGTTCTCACTCTTTCTCCATCTTCACTTTCTATTTTCTCGGTTTGCTTTTGATTTTCCGCTCGAAAAGCCACAATTTGTCATAGATAATGCCAGCAAATATGTAATTTACAACCTAGACCAAATCAGACTCGTAAAATTGTCTAGACGTTTGGGGGTCGCAGCTGTTTGGCAGCGCCATTTGCCAAAGTTTGTTTAACCTCTGACCTATCCCCCTCCCTCCCGCTCCACCTGCCCTAAAACCGATGACAGCATCTGACACAAATCCAGCCAAGTTAAAAGTTAAACAAAACTACCTTCTGACTCTGCTGCAATGTCTTCGCTCTCTCTCTCTCTCTCTATCTATCCCCGTCTTTTTCTGAGATAAGTGTCACGTGTTAGAGTAAGAAAATACAGATAGCATAGTAAGAGTTGGTAGAGATACACTAACAGATATCCTATGTAAATTAAAACCTTTATAATTTTGACTAAAAAGCTTATTTTCAGAGGAAAGTACACACTTAAAAATTGCTTATTATTTATAATTTATATATATTAATATTTTTTATTAGCCATGCTCAATAAATCTTTAACAAGTTAAAAGCAATTGTCAATGCTTTCAAACCAATAAAATGGCAATAAATGAAAATTAATTTTGTATTAAACAAAATTAATATTAGTTATGCCACTAAAAATGGCAATAACTAATAATTATGTTAAATTCGCGAAACCAACTTTGGTTATTTAGAAATTTGATTTATTTAGCTAAAATTTAATATTCTTTAAATTAAATATTTTCTAAATTTATCTTTAAATTTTTCAAGCAATTATGAAAGACCTCAGTTAAATATTTTCAAAATATTTAATTCATTTTAAATTAACCATTTGAAGTATTTTGCATAAAATATGCCAATATTGAATATTAATTTTGTGACTCTGAAAATATGTAGAATAAATGAAAACTCTGATATTATTGTTAGTTTCAAAAAAGTTTCTCTTCAATATGTCCTTAGAGCGGTGGTGTCCAATATGCTAAATGCCTATCCCATATGGGAAAGGAACTCATTACACCGACACACTTACAGAGAGTGAGAATACGTGTGTTCTATAAATAGCACGGTCGGCGGCTTGTGCTCTCACGATGCGTGTGTTCGGCTTTTTATTCTCTCACGAAGCATCTGATCGGCTGATGCTTTCTGATGTTAGTCGCTGAGCTGCACTCAATAGGGTAAGATCGTACAGCGCTAGACTTTTATCACACTTTATGTCGAAAACTGTAAAATGCGACAGTTCGCATATGCTTTCATTTAATTTTTTCAGTGTAGAGCAGTGAAACGTTTCGTTTACTTCGCTTTAGAGTTTTCTGGTGCACACCTGTAATTGTTATACCCGACAGTCGTTCTATGCACACAGGGTATGACAAATTGCAGCAAACTGTTGTCAGCTGTTGCAGCTCTTCTTCTTCTCCTTTTTATTATTCTATTTTTTGTTGTTGTGCCATTATTTGGCATAATACTCGCTCGCGAGACGTTGTCGTCATCAGTTTTGTCGCCTTTTCGTTGAGCACAAGAATCATATTTTACATAGGGAAGAAGGGAGAGAGTGGGAAAAGAGGGGAGTGGGAAAAGGGGGGAGTGCGGGAGAGAGGAGGGATGGAGAGCAGCAGCATCTGCAACGGGTTTTGGTCGCCCGCTGTCTCTGCCAGGTGAACTCTTTGCAGTGTTGCAGCATTAACACAATTTCGCACACCTGCTGCTATCTCGCTTTCTCACCCTTGCACTATCTCTGTCTCTCTCTTTGGCCCCTTTGGCACTTTTACATTTTAACATAATCATAAATTTTTATGCGGCCCGCCGTCTGCCAGCAATGTTTGTAACTTCTTCTCCTTGTCTCCTTCTTCTCCTTCCTGTCTTTTCTCCTTCCCTTCTTCTGCCTAGTTTCGATAGTTGCCTGCCTCGATTTGTGGCACTTGTTGCACACGGCGTCGCACTCAACAAATTGCACCTCGTCCTCGTTCTCAACTTCAACTTCAACTTCAGCCCTCAACTGCCAATTCCCTTGGCCCGATTTTGGGTGCTGGGCTTGGCCTTTATCGTAATCGTAATCGTAATCGTATTTTGCTGCTGCTGCTGCTGCTCAAGTGTTTTCCTTGAGCTGTTTCCGTTTCTAATACATTTGGCTCGTGCTGGTGGCACGTTCCGTGTTGTGGCAGGCAGCAACGTGGCGTATACGTAATGTCTTCATTGTGTATACAACGCTGCAATTTATTGCAAATTTATGCCGCAACCAATCAAAACAAAACCAGAAGCTGCAAACACAACCAATCACAATCCCACCATCCGTTCTTGCCACTTGCCACTTGCCACACGCCTCGCATTGTGTGTCAATGCAAATCCAATTGACATTGCAATGACATCGCATCTTTCTCTTCTTCTTCTTTTCCTCTTCTTCTGCTCGCTGTCAAATTGAGGAGCATTCAATCTTAGTCAAGAATTGTGCTTGCAACACATTTGCAACGTGTTGTGGCAACAAGACAACGCAATTTTGCACAGCTCTCATTCGATTCAAAAACTGTCGAGCACTTGAGAGATCGCATCCTCTTATCTTTATGCAATTGATCTCAAGCATCAAAATTTGCCAATCTGGAAAACCAAGAGAATGGAAGAGAGGATGAGGAAGATGGAATAAAGAATTTTAATAGAGGTACTTTAAGTTAGAGGATAATTTTAATTTATTTAGATTTAATATTATATATTCTCTCTAATTTTGTAAATAAATAAATAAATAAATTTATTAATTAATATTATTTATTAAATG
Organism: Drosophila subquinaria; assembly: GCA_037043405.1. Classification (NCBI taxonomy): domain Eukaryota; kingdom Metazoa; phylum Arthropoda; class Insecta; order Diptera; family Drosophilidae; genus Drosophila; species Drosophila subquinaria. Next base: position 20,299 of record JBAMBL010001409.1, read on the forward strand.
TCAACTTTACGTTTAAAATTTGTAATAAAATTAGAAACTTCATATATAAATTTATACTAAAAGGATAAATGGACACATTAAAAGAATGCAAAATCCGAGGTCTATTTATTAATTAATATTATTTATTAAATGTCAACTTTACGATTAAAATGTATAATAAAATTAGAAGCTTCATATATAAAGTTAAATTTAAACTAAAAGGATAAATGGACAATTTAAGAGATTTTAGTGGACGCATTTTAATATAATAATAAAAGATATATAAATTGTATAATAATATTTACAGAGCATCAGAAAAAAAATCAAGCACTAGTTAAAAAAAATTTACAGGGACATTTATTTTTGGAAGGACTATTCCAAAACAGGATATATTTTGATTTCAAATACTTTTTTTTAAAGTTATTTTTAACTCTTATTTTAATTTTTTATAATAAAAATTATTTAAAATAGTTTTTTTTCATTTTTTTTTATAAAAATCAGGAAATAACTTTTATTTCATAAGTTTTTTCATAAAACTTTTAAGAGTTACGATCGCTGATAAAAAGCTTTAGAAATATTTTAACAAATAACAGAGGTTAAAACTTATGTGATTTGCTTAGATGTGTGAGTTCTATTTAAAGTTGGCAGCCAAATAAAGAGATATATAGATATAAACATAAAAAAGAACTCTGCTTTTATCGATTTGCTTTTAGTTTGACCCACAAATGTTGTATGTCGATGGGGCTAGTAAAGTGCTTAAAGGATTAATCACTTTCCCAGGGACAGTGAATGTGACACCAAGCGACAACCATCAGAAAAATACAGAAAATGGAAAATTTAAAATGATTTTAAAATTCATTTTCGCAGTTTTACAATATTTACGCAAAAATAAACAAGAAAAATAGGAGAAAAACATTGCGTATACGCCTCGTTTGGTGCAGGATTTGAGGCCTCTTTGGTGTGTGATGAAAAAGGCGGTAAAGGGAGAGGGGCGTGGCGTAGTGTTACAGCATATTTGCAATTTTAATTGCATAAATATGCATAGGCCACAAAAAATGCGCAAAGAACCTGAGCCTGAGTTTTCCCAACAAAATGTTAACAGACTGGAGAAAAAAATGATTAAAGCAACAAATTTACAGACACTAAAAGATATAAATTTCTTAAAGACAGTTGCCAATTAAGTGTGTTAAATGGAGACGCATAATTGAATTTTACTTTGCTGTTTATATTCATACTCTGAGATAATTCAATTGAAAATTGAATTGAAACTGGTTTTAAACACGAATTTAATATGTTGTGCATGAGTAAATGATTTGATTCGAGTGTAAATAAAATATGAAATTATCGGGGGTGCCACAGAAATCGCTTTCGCTTGAATTTCACTCAAATTTGTATGAAACTTAAGTGAAATTCAAGCGAAAGCGATTTCTGTGGCACCCCAGTATAATTCCAATTTGATTGTAATTGATATATTCTACGCATTTGCGTAAAAGTATACTAATTAAGCTGCAAATGCGATAAAATTACAATTAATAGAAAGAAGTAACATTGTGCTGGCAATTTTGACTATTGAATACTCTTCTCAATAGAATGATTTGCAACGAAACTGCCCAAAATATTGTAATACCCACCTTTAGGGTAGGAAAAGTGAATTTGAAATTAAAATCGCTTTTTGCTTGACTCACAAATTATTCAATTATGTTAATGCAATTGCAAAATGTTATCAATTAAATATGTAGCTGAAAAAATGTGTAGCTGAAAATATTATATACACGTAATGCTGCTATCTAAAAATAAATAAATATATGTACTCGTATTTAAAATGTTTTCAGCTTGGGTTCGACTACTAAATTCGCATCAGAGTTTTGCGAGTTTTGGGGCAACTTTTGCAGTGGCCTTTTGCTGCGGTAATTGCCACAAGCCAGAAATGGCTGCTGTTTGCTTTCCGGCGCCAGCAAATAGAATGTGGGCAGGAAACTCAGATGAGAAGGAGGAGCAGGAGTAGCAGGACATGGATTTGCTTCAACTTTTATGCAGGCCATTGGAGTGGAGAGAAACACAATTCGCTTAGTTGTATATACATTTTGCATTTAATTCAAAAAATTCTATAAATTGTGCTGCGTTTATAAATTGTGTTAAAAGTTGCGCCCATTTGCCGAAAATTTTCGACAATCGCCATGCGATGCACGTAGGCAGCACAGCAATAACTGACGCACTCACAATCGTTGATTATCCCCAAATCCCCTGATCCACATCCTTTTCTTCAGTTCTCGCATTAGTGCGCCTGCCTCAAAACAATTTCTCAGTCAAATCGCCTAAATTAAACTGTGCTCAAGTTGCATTTTTATAGACTAACTAGTGGTATGATATTTTTAAAAATTTTGTGACATTATTTCAAGCATACCTGTTAAATAATGAATAGTAATCATGATCATTAGTAATTCGATTATTTTTGTTTAAAAGTTGAAATAATGATTAAATTACGATTATTTTCGGTTTTGCCAATTATTTAATGATTACGATTACAAAAACTTAAAAATAATCTAAAACTATATCAATTATTAAAAAATAATCAGAAAAAATAAAAAATAATCAAAAATAATCTTTTTGAGTATTTGGATAATTTTTTAATTTTTTCTGATTATTACTGATTATTTTTGATTATTTCTTTATTATTTCTAAATTATTTTAAATTTTCACAATAAAAGTACACAAAATAATCAGAAAAAATCAAAAATAGTCCGAAATAATCAGAAAGATTTATTTTGATTATTTTTGATTTTTTCTGATTAGTTTTTAATAATTTAAAAATTTTAGATTATTTCTGATTTTTTTTAATCGTAATCATTATATAATCACAAATTTTTCATCAGTAAATTATATAGTCACTACAATTATTTCCAAAAATAATATAATTTATTAGTAATTCGAATCGAAATTTAATAGGTATGATTTCAAGTGACTGTGACTCTTTTTTGAGTAAAAGTTACTCCAAAAGCAGCTTTCAATTTAAATTTTGTTCTCTTTTTTAAAGAAAGGTGAAATTCAGGCGTTTTGGTTTGCTGGAATCGGCGCTTATCCCTGTTAAATATTGTCGCTTTGCATGCTTAAAACGTTTAGCAATTATTTCATTTGCGACTCGGATTTTAAATGTGGCTTCTATGACTGTTCCCCTCTCCCTCTCTCTCTCTACTCTCCCCGCTGAGCCCTCATACTGCCAGTCACGATTGTTGTCGGAAACTTTGCAAAATGATTTCAAGTGCATTAAATTGGATGCTTTGCAACAAATGCGACTAATTAAAATGTGGGCTGAAGGCGTGGCAAAGTAGTTAAGCGTACGAGGTGGTGCGGTGGCTTCGGTGGTGCGGTGGTGCGGCATCTTCCAACTTTTTGCGGCGTGTTGAGTTTTGAGTTATGAGTTATGAGTCGTGTTGTGCCGTGTTCAACGTTCAACAGCTTAAGAGTTCAACTTGTAGCTGCCACGCCAGAGCCTAAACCCAAATCCACACTCCTGACTTCGTGCCTGCCAAGGTGAGGAAGCATTTGCACAGACAACCGCAGCGAGAGCTACAGCCAAGGATGTTGGCAAGCTTTTGTTAAGCATTTTGCACAATTTGTTAAAATAATTATCCATTTTAGCCAAATTCAAAGCGGCAACATTAAAACTTTTAGTTGCAAACTTCAAATGAATTAACTAACAAAAGCTTCGCCTAGACAATGAGACCTCAGCCGGCAGCCAGAGACGACGATGACGACGATGAGGACGATGCTGCTGCCAAAGCAGCAAATGATCCTAAACGAGTGAGCGAAAAGCAAGAGAGAAAGAGAGAGAAAGAGAGAGAGAGAGGGGGAGGGTTAAGAGAGGGAGTTCTCTTAGACATTTCTTGATGAAGGCTCTGCCTTTAAACAGAACAACAACAATATCAACAACTACAACTTCCTGTGAAGCAAGAACAAGGGCAGAGGGGCACAGTGGGCTCAAATTGTAGATTTAACTGTGTTTCGATATTATTAAATATGTGTACCCTGATGTGTTGACATAATCAATGTGATTAAAGCCATCAAAAAATTTAAAAACATATGAAATAATTAATTTATTTTTTTATTTAAAAAAATTATTTTGAAATGTCAAAATGACTCATTTCTATTATTTTTTCCATCACTGTACGAGGGCGGGCTGATAAGTAATCGGCCTTACCAAAAAAAAACATCTTAAACAACCCATAAATATTTTATTCGATTAGTGTTTTCTATCGGCTGATTGCTGAAAAAGTTTTAGGCGTTTTTCTCAACACTGGTTTTTTTGGCGGGAGTTTTAGCATGGTCACTTTTGCATTGTCCCCAAAATGAGTAAAATAGAATATCAAGCTGTCATTAGATTTCTGTTTTTAAAAAAGAAATCCAACGATGAAATAAAAAATGAGTTAATCGAAGTTTATGGGGAATCAGCTCCATCGATTTCGACCATTAAATATTGGACTGCTGAGTATAGGCGCGGGCGGACAAGCATTTTTGACGAGGACCGTCCGGGACGTCCCAGAGAGGTGACAACCCCAGAAATGGTAGATAAAGTCCACGGAATGATATTGGATGATCGCCGAATAAAGCTGAGAGAGATTGCTAAGGCCCTAAACATTTCTCGTGAACGTGTTGGAAACGTCTTACACGAATATTTAAATATGAGTAAGCTTTCGTCAAGGTGGGTGCCGCGATTGCTCTCAGCGGAACACAAACGCAACCGCTTGGTCATTGCGAAGGAGAGTTTGGCATTGTTAAACGCAAATAAGAATGAATTTTTGCGTCGTTTTGTGACTGTCGACGAAACTTGGATACATCACCATACACCAGAAAGCAAGGAACAGTCAAAGCAGTGGATTTCAACCGGAGAAACGGCGCCGAAAAAGGCAAAGATTGGTTTGTCGGCCAACAAGGTAATGGCAACGGTTTTCTGGGATGCCCGAGGCGTAATTCATGTGGATTATCTAGAAAAAGGCAGAACAATTAATGGAGAATACTATTCTAACCTTTTGGGACAGTTCGATTCAGAACTAAAGAAAAAAAGGCCGCACATGGCGAAGAAAAAAGTTCTGTTTCACCAGGACAACGCTCCGGCTCACAAGAGCGTTGTTGCCATGATGAATTTGTGTGAACTACACTATGAAATTCTTCCACATCCCCCCTATTCTCCAGATTCAGCACCATGTGACTATTATCTATTTCCAAACTTAAAGAAATGGCTTGGTGGAAAGAAATTTCAGTCGAATGAACAGGTGATCTGTGAAACAAACGCCTATTTTGAGGACCTGGACCAGTCATATTTTATGGAAGGTATAAAAAAATTGGAGGACCGTTGGACTAAGTGCATACGTCTAAAAGGAGATTATGTTGGAAAATAAAAAAGAAAAATAAAAAAAAACCGTGTTTTCTTTGGTAGGCCGACTATTTATCAGCCCACCCTCGTATGTATAACTATTATAAATGGTATTTTTCATTTTCAGATTCATTTTAGTGTCATTAAAATAATGCATTTTAAATCGTATTTTGGTTTTGAGTTCATTTATCTTATTGCCAAAATTAGCTCGAAATCGTGAATATAAAAATTAAAATAAATAAAACCAAAGCTAAATAGGATACGTACGATTTAAAAATTTTTTAAACAGATTAATTAAATTTTCGACTAACTGTCGAAATTGTCTATATGATTAAGTGAATCGAGTCTCTAGCTATTATAGTTTCTGAGATCGGCTATCTCAAAAGGACGGACGGACTGACGGACAAGGCTCAATCGACTCGGCTGTTGATGCTGATCAAGAATATATATACTTTAAAGGGTCGGAGATGCTTCCTTCTGCCTGTTACATACATCACGCAAATCTTATATACTCCGGCTCAGGGTATAATTACATATATTTATATAATTTATGCGATTATTAATTAGACATGCTGGTTATGCATGGTTATACATAACAATATTTAACAATATAGTAAATCCGAATCCGATATGTTTATATAACCAATGTGATTATTTATTAGACATGGTGCCAAGGCAATGATATAAATAGAACGTGGAAAATAAACATTTGCATAAGTCGAGAGTCGTTTCATAGGAGAATGTATTGCCTAGGCCCGATATTGTTCCTGCTCCTTGCGCTGCAGCCCTGGAGGATGGCAGATGCTGAATGCTGTTGGTCAACCAAAGCCAGATTCGAGGTGAAGCCGAACGAGGACTGCAACAATTACAACAGCAGTTCCCGCTACTGGTGGACAGATTCCTGCTATAATTCGTTCTGCGACAACTTGGAAAAGCCCACGCCGTGCTGTGGAGTTGGAACTTGCAACATCTTCTGTTGCAACTGCGATTTTGGCTGTAAACAAGGCGATATTGCTCAGAAATTAGTTGAAAAATTCGGCTCCAATATAACCATGATAACACCCCCAATGAAATTGGTAAGTATGATTAATTGAAAGTTTTTTATTTATTTGAATCATTTTTTATTCGGATTTGCAGATTATCATCAAAGATCCAAACAACAATGTCATTCATAATGGGACTTTCAAAACTGAAACGGATGGTGATAACACAAAAATAACTTTAACTTAGTAATCATTTTATATTAATAAAATCGGAAATATTTAACTTCCGCTGTCCGCTGCTTTAATGTTTTTTTTTTGCCGATGAAATCATCTCATCTATGTTGTGTGAAAATTTCAGCTTTCTATCTTTGACCGTTTGGGCTACACGTTGATGCTCAGTGGGTCAGGACAAAGAGTTTTATACATATTGATTGTTTCAAATAATTGTGCGAAGTTTACTTCTGAAAGGCATAACAATCGCTTGAATTCAATTCTTGCGTATCTGGTGACACTGTGCAAAATGTTTACTAATTTCCGGCTTCATTACGCTTAAAACCATTAGCAAACTTTTGAAATGAATCCAGCGCCAGCGTTCGAAATGTTTCATTGCCCTTTCTATGCTGTTTTCCCCTTTAGCTAAAAGTCGATGATACGGCGGGCATCTTTATTTCATTAGCAGCAAAAACTCTCAACTCAACTCGCGACTTTTGGCACTTTAACCTCAGTGCAAGTCCAAGTCCAAGTCTCTTCATAGATATAGCAATGGGTCGAGACATCTTTGACTTTAACTGAAGAGAGACTTTCGAGGGGATTAATATCGTTTAGGAAGAGGAATACTTTTGATAAGTGCTGTTTAATCAAACATGGCGAAATTGTCTAATCTGGCGTGGAGTGCGGTTGCCAACTTATAATTAGTGTTGCATACTTTGCGGGGAATCAGAAATGGGAAATGGCAGAGAAACCGCCGAAACTCAATTGAAAACTGTCCAAATGCGAATTTAAATACACTTGACGGCGATTTATGCTGCAAACTTGCCATGGCAACGGCAACAACTGTGCACTAAAAACTGAAAATTTATCACCGCAACGTTGCGAGCTTTGGAATCTAAGGAAAACCACAACAGAATGAGAGAGAGGGGAAGAGATGGAGTGAGAGAGAGAGAGAGCGAGAGACTCTCTAAAGACTCTCGGACTGCGGTCAAACATCAGCTGGGACTTGTAGTTGAAGAGTGAAAAATGAAATAACAACTTGAGCAAACTAAAGACATAGAAGACAAGAATTTTGTGAAATGAAATAATGTACAAGTTGTTGACGACATTCTCTTCAAGAGAGAGAGGGAGAGGAGGAGAAATGCACTAGAGTGGGAAAGGAAGGGGAGGAGGTTGACTCGGAGGGCAAACAACTTGAGTGCGAACTGGTCAATAGTCTGAAATAACAAGAAGACAATAACACTGGCAATAACTTGTAGGTTTCAAGTGGCAGTAACAAGAAGGAGAAGGAGGAAATAGAGGGGAGTGGAGTACACAGAAAAAAATCCGGGACTCTTGGATAAAATAAATTCAAGCGGTTGCAGAAGATCGATGATCACCGATTTGCTTAGACAAAGTACAAATTTCATGATAACGATACTTGAAGAACGATATTTCAAATTTCTACTACGCAAAAATTCGGATTTTCGAGACTCTATACCAGCGGTGGGCACGAAATCTGAATTCGGGAGCACTACAAGAACATCAACATCAACAACAACAAGCCTATTAAAAGTCTACCTAAGTTGGGAGCAGCCGCTGCTCCCGGAGCCACTGCGTGCCCACCGCTGCTCTATAACATACACAGAGAAAAAAATCCGGGATATTTAGCCCCAATCCGAAACTATGTCAGAAGTAGGGTGTCTCGGATTTTCTTAAACCAAGTATGAAAAACTTGATTTTTTCAATCCCGAATTTAATCCTGAAATTCTTAAATTCAGGCTTAAAAAATTTGTATTAATTACACTTAAACTTTTTTTTTTTTTTTTTATTTTCCTTAAGATTTTTTTTAAATATTTTTTTTAAACATTTTTTTTTTTAAATTATTTTTTATTAACATTTTTTTATTTTTACCTAATTTTTAATCAAGTAATTTGGTCTTATTTTCCCATTTTAAATTCCGATATAGGCTTGATTGTTCAGCTTAATCCTGGAAACATATTTAAAAAATGAAGGCTTAAATTAAGTATTGTAGGCTTGGTTTTAGAATGGCTTTTTTTTTGTGTATAACTATAACCAAAATAGACCGCATACATACTTAAGAAACACACGCTAAAATCAAGAATTTTAAACTTGATTTTAGCATTTTGTTTTCTTTTTTTTCCAGTGTAGTCTCAAGCTGTGTTGGCTCACTTGGCGCGTGGTCAAGTGTTTGACAGCAGCCACAGCTTCAGTTTCCGTTTCCGTTTCAGCTTCATTTTCATTTTCAGCTTCATTTCCAGCTTCAGCTTCATTTTCAGCTTGAGCTTCAGCTTTAGCTAGTACTTAATTAATTTTTATGAATTGCATGAAATTTGTGCACAGCAAGTTCATACAGTTTTTGGCCAAGTATTGTGTCAAGGGGCCAAAACAACTCAACATAAATGGGAACGAGCATGAAAACAGGAACGAGTAGAAGTATGAGAACCAGAACAAGTTCTCAAGAACAATGGGAGACACTCGAGTGGAGTAGCAATTGCCAAGTTGATGATTAAGTGGGGAGCAAAGTTGCATTTAAATATCTCAACTTGGGTGAGTTTTGTAACATCTTTGGTCGAAGATTTGATGCCCTTGCAAAGTGTGGCAGATTTTAAAATAAGATTTGATATAAAGCAAAAATTTAATGTAGAAATTTCTTAAATTAAAAAAAAATTAAAAAATTTTTAATTTTATTTATCAGGCTTCCTATTACCTTTGGTGCAATTTAATCTAGTTTTGAATTTGAGAAAAAACAACAGAATAGGTCACATGGACGTTAATATGATTGGGAACAGCTTAATTTTTTAAAACAATTTTCTTTAAATAACACGAAATGCAAATTCAATGAGTTTGATTGAAATACTTTAAGAAAGAAACAATGTTTTCATACTCTTGTTATATTTTTGTGTTAAATAATTACTATGATAAATTTATCCAAATCTCATACTATGTGTATGACCTATAACAAATTTTTATGGAAATACTTCTAAAGCTGAATGATAAGCGATTAACAAAATATATACTCTAAAGCCTCTACTACGTCTCCTTGAATGCGTTACAATTCGAGTTAGGTAATTATAATACCACAGAGGGTATTACTATTGCAGAGTACAGTACAACAAATTGCAAGCGCATCAACTGGGAATAAACTAATTCCAAATTGTTCCCTAGGCAATTGTTCTAGTTAATGAGCGTAGCTTCTAATATTAAAAGACTGGCAATTGTGGAAAATCCAAGGGATGAGCTGATGAGTCACTGAGCTTTGCACACCTACAGTGTCTGTGTGAAAGCTCGAAGCTCACACACACACAGGCACTTGAAGTAGCTGACGCTTGCAGCTGCCACTTGGGGCAGTGTCCACTTCAACTGTGCCTCTGCCACAGTCACAGTCACAGATACATTCACAGTCACAGTCACAGTCACAGTCGCTTGAGTGCTGGTCTTGGCCTGGCCAAAATGTATTACATGCATTTATATTAGCTATCGCTTGCAGTTCTCTCTTATCTTGGCAAACATCCGTTGAGTTGTCTTCGAGTTCACTTGAAAATCAACAAAAATATATAAAGTATATTCTCGTGCTGTCAGAAACAGGCTGCCACAGTTCTTGGTTAGCAGCTGCAACTAAATTTAGTTGCTTGCAACCACTTGAGTAAAGTTCTTTTGGACATTTGTCTAATGATGACAAATAAGTTGAATGCAAAAGAGAATAAGAAGATGGCAGGAACAACATATGGAACCATTATCAATACTAAACTGCAGTCTCTCTCTCTCTCTCTCTCTCTTCCTTTCTTTGTCTGTCTCACTTTTGGCCAAGTTATGAGCCAAGCAATTAAATGTAATTTAATTTGCCCTCAGCAATGATTTGACTCGAGACCCAGAAAAACTAATGAATTCCACGCGAAAAGTCAAGTGCCAAAATTTATGACCAAATGCCAAGAGATTGAGAAAGAAGGAGACAACGCGCGCGAGAGAGAGAGAGTGAGAGAGAGGAAGAGAGGTAGCTCTCTGCTCTGACAAATGTTCGACGTTAGACGTAGACTTAGGAGCTCTAAAATTTGGCAATAAAACACTCGGCAATTACTGGCCCCGAGTCGAGCTTGTTCAACGCCATTAAGGAGAGGGAATGAATGTGCGAGAGAGAGGGGGAGTAGTCAGTGCTGCAGCTGCTGCTTCCCCCTTCTGCCCTTCTCGCTGATCACAGTCAACTTTATCGCCGCATATTTCTTTTTGCCTTGGCCCATAAAACATGGCTCAAAGCATTTCGTTCGTTTTTCGTCATTTTCATTTTCGTTTTCGTCGCCAGTTTAATTTAATGAAGACATTTCATTTAGCAGCTTTGATTTAGCCACGCCCCCAACGACTAGTACGCCCACTCGCAGCGTTTTTTGGTCAGCTTAAAGCTGCTTAAAAATAAAGCCGCAAAGTAAGCACTTGCCACAACAACAGCAACAACAACAACATCAACAACAACCACAACAACATCGAGAGAAGGACATGCAACAAAATCCCTTTGATTGCATGACGCAGGCCGTAAATGTTTAAGGGCTATTATTGCAACAATAGTTGCAGCAACGGCGACGCACAAAATTGACGAGTTGCAGCAGCTACACTGAGCGAAATAAAAAACCGTGCTAAAATTAAATTCGAATGAGCTCGATTTAAGTATTTTCGACTTTTCAATTTTATGCTTGCTATAAGTATGAATTACGGAAAATTAACATACAAATTCTTTTACCAAGAACAACGAATCTTAAATCGAGTAAGATAAAAAAAAATACTAGAAATTGGTATAAACATTCTTAAAATAAGTTTGGGTCTCAGGCTCCACTTATTATTCTTAATTCTTATATATTTTTAACGATTGTTGGCTTAAAATTCCCAAATGGTTCTGACTTGCCTGCTATGAGGTGCAGTTTGACGGACACTAAGAAATTAAGACTATGTTTAACAGAATGATTTCTTTACTTAGTCTTCATTTACTTTCACACTAACTGAAAGCTTTTTAATTTTGATCATTTCTTATTATTTTACTTATTACAAGAACATTTTATTCACGTTTACTTGATCTTAAGTATGCTTAAATCAAGTACTATGTTCATTTTAGCAGATTTTTGGAATCAGTCACAGAATTCAAAGAACTTAAACAAAGTTTGAATTGTACTTCACTCAAGTACATTTTAAAGTTACTATAAGTTTGAAAATACTTAATTTTTTAAATTAAAATATAGTGCTTGAAATAAGATAGAAATACTTGACTCACGTAAATTCAATCTTAATAAGAAATCAAGTTTGAAATGAGGCGAAATACTTGATCAATTCCCTCTGTGCAATTTCTCTTTTTTTGTGCCCCATTCGAAATGGACCAGTGACAAAGGGAGCGAAGATTGTAGGGGAGGGGGAAAGGCAGTTGCATGCATTCCCGTCATTTATGCAAATGAGGCCAAGGATGCAAGGATGCGTTGCCGTTGCCGTTGCCGCTGCGTTGTCTGCCCCATTTAAGCGGCATTGTGCGTGCCTCTGATCGATAATTGTCACTGTCGTCAAATGTCGCCAAATGGCCAACAACGTGCCGAACGTGCTGTCCATCCCTTTATCCTCTCCCCTCTCCCTCTTTCTTCTCTCTACTCCCCTTGCCTATACTCTCTTTACTCACTACTCGGCAGTTTGACATGCAAGTTGCAACATTTGCTGCAACATTGTTCGCTTCGCTCCACAAATTGTTTCCAAATATTGAGTTGACTTTGAGTTTGATTGGAATTTAGTTGCCGCATTCGAAATGCTTTCACTTTAACGATACCAGAGATCATTTATGTTATGGACAATCAATCTGTTTGGACACTCAATTTCTTTATGGCACAACAACTTGCGAAAACTTATGCAAATTCTAGTCAAGTTGTGAAGAAATTAAAGGGAAT
>JBAMBL010001410.1:0-47500 GCA_037043405.1 Drosophila subquinaria
TTTGTACGATCTTATACAAAGTGATCTATTTTATTGTAGATCATTTTTTCTTCTTTTAATCCTTAATTGTAATTCCCGTAGAATTGTAAAGTTCGAGGATCACATAAGCCATAAACTTATATTTAAAGTGTCTGGATCAATGATCCATGATCCGAGTCAAAGATTTACGATTGTTTTTTCATAATTTATGCTGCATTTTCATGACGAAACATTTCCGAGCTCATTCTCCTCTCACTTTCAATTGCAAAATGATCGGAAAGCAGGGAGAAAAAGAGAGAGAGAAATAGAGGAAAGGCAACTGGCAGCTGGCGGAAATAGTCCGGCAGATATATTTACACGTATCTGGCCGATCGATCTGGGTAAGCGCATCTACCATAAACCTTATGACATTTTTATGTTAATGCAACTTGGAGGCGACTCGGGGCCTGTGGCGCCGCCGATTGTCGATTGTTGATCGTCGAATGTTTTTATTACCTTCTAAATGTTGCGTTAAGTCCGCCATTAAAACGATTGCCGTATGTTTACAGATTTGTCGTCATAATTGCTTTTTAATGCCTTATCTATGGAGACTGAGAGTTGGGCTGGGGCCAGGCCAACATCATTATTATTATCGTGATCATCATGATCATTAGACGCGACACAACTTCGGGGAACGCAGCCGCCGTTTAATTGTTTCAATGAGCTTTCGATAGCATCTCGGGTTGCCATTGGAGCTACTACCTGGACGGCTGTAGAAGTAGTTCCAGTTCAGTTCAGTTCCCTTATCACTGATCTAAACGAATTTACGCATTCGATTAATGCGACATCATCGATGGAGGTGGGATCTTCTCAACTTCTCATCTTCTCATTGGATTTCTTGGGTCCAGCGCGTGTTCCTCCAAAGTGTGTGGGAAACGATTTAAAAAAAAGTTGCTGCGCAGTTTGAATTGACAATTTTTTTGAGCTGAAATAATAGTCAGATCTTTATGCTAATATTCCCCGCCCCGCATGGACTGCAATCAATGCCAAAGTCGCTATTTTGGCCATATCTCAACACCTCTTAACCCCACGAGTCAGCTACCAAAATGATCTATATCATAAATCAGTAAAAAAGCCGCTTTAAATTGCTTAATTATTGGACATGCACGGGCGTCAAATTAACCCATATGAAATAAGTCATTTCGCTCGGTGTAATACACTCGTATTAATTTCAATTACACACAACATACAATGCAATTATGCGTTTATTTTTTTCTATTTTTCTTCTATCCACATTGAAAACTTGCTTGGGTCTCTCTGTCATGTATACCGAAAATCTGGCAATTTATGTGATCAGCGTCTGTGATTTCAATCAGCGCCAAAGTCCGAGATTAGGCTGAACTTGCTGGTGAACGGGGAGGTAACGTTTTCAGAGAATTACTCAACACCTTCGACGCGAGGAGAGAACTCCAAGGCGAGTTGGAGTTGGAGCACAGCCAAGCCTCAGGGCGTCTGGCGTTTCAAATTTCCTGGCTCACAACTCTAGACCGAGTGTGGCAAAAATATAAAAAAAAAAGACTTTAATTAAAGAACACCATAATAAAAGTGTCGCCCGTGCGATCGTAATTATGAATTTAATCTCAATTAGAGCGTTTATCTTGATATTTCAACTGCTGTGGAGTGTGTGCAACTGTGTGTGTGTGTGTGTGTGTGTGTGTTGAGACTTGTCTGGCTGGCAATTTGTTTGCCCAACGTTGTTTTTTTTCTTTTTTCTGTTGAATTTATTTGCATTATCCTGGTATGAAAAGCGGGTCTCTCGAGTCTTTGGCGTCACGTTTTTTATTTTTTTATTTTATTTGCTTGGACATGTGCAAACACCTTTGTTGCATTTAACAGATAAACATTATTCAAGCAACTATTTTCTACACGCTGTTTAACTGCGTTACCACTTATCTATCAATTGCTAACATTTTTATTTTTCTATTTTGTCGCTTTCCATTTGGCATTTCAATTTGTCTTGAATCGATTAAAACGTATATTTTGTATATAGTTTATGGGAAATTCAATAGGCGTCAAGTTGCTTAAAATGCATATCAGGTGGTGAATGAAATTTTAAATAAAGATATAGAGATGGTAGCGATTGGTTGCAATGAAATTAAGTTGGCTTTGGACTTTGAATGACTTTAAACATGACAGTAATAGGAAGAGATTAGCTGGTGAGAATGAGGGAGAAAGTGGGATAAACTGCAATCAATTAAAGCTTTAAGGTTCCATTTCGATTAGAATTACTAATGAATTAAATTATTTTTGGAAATAATCGTTGTGATTATATAGTTCACTGTTGAAAATACAACGGTGGCCAAAAGTATTTTGGCACCCTTTAAAGTTAGTTCTAGCCAAATTGTGAGCTTACCTCATGAAAAGTTTGGTATCAATGGAAAGGTCTTTTGAATTCCTTTTGAATGATGTAGTACTTTCCTTAACCCATTAAGTGCCCATTGAAATTTTCAAATATTTGTAAACGTCAACTTTTTCAACTTTTTTTCTCGATTTTTTAAAAAAAATGTTTTGATGCAGAAAGTTTCTTTAAACAATTTAAATAGTAACTGCAAAAAAAATTTTTCAAATATCTCTTCGCTAGTATTTTTTATAATTTTTTGAAAATGGCGAAAAAGGCACGCAGAAAAATGAGGAAAAAGTACCTTTTTCGAAGAGATATTTGAAAAAATTTTTTTGCAGTTACTATTTAAATTGTTTAAAGAAACTTTTTCGCATTTTAAAAAATCGAGAAAAAAACTTGAAAAAGTTGACGTTTACAAATATTTGAAAATTTCAATGGGCACTTAATGGGTTAAGGAAAGTACTACATCATTCAAAAGGAATTCAAAAGACCTTTCCATTGATACCAAACTTTTCATGAGGTAAGCTCACAATTTGGCTAGAACTAACTTTAAAGGGTGCCAAAATACTTTTGGCCACCGCTGTATGTGCATTTTTAATGATTACGATTGCAAAAAATCAGAAATAATCTAAATTTAATATAATTATTCAAAAATAATCAGAAAAAATCAATAATAATCAGAAATAATCAGAATACTCAAATAGATTATTTCTGATTATTTTTTATGCATTTTTTTGAATAATTGTAATAATTTTAGATTATTTTTGATTTTTTGTAATCGTAATCATTAAATAATTGGGCAAAACCGAAAATAATCGTAATTTAATCATTAGTTCGACTTTTAAACAAAAATTATAAATTTACTAATGATTATGATTACTAATCTTTATGTAACAGGTATGTTTGAAATCGTATTATTTTATTTTATCTGTTGCGAATACTTCCTTAGGGCTTTTGAAATCTTTTCTTTAAATTGTCTGGAGAACTCTGGAAAACATACAACTTTAATATAGGCTTAATTACATCCCATCAAACTATGAGTTTTGAAAATCTTCTTTTTCAATTATTTGTCACTTGATTCTTAAGTAGTTGGAGTGAAAGTGTCGTTGAAGCTTTCAACTGCTTTCTAAGCTCCTCTCTTTTGAATGAAGCTGATTTCGTGGAAACTGCGTTTCAGTTTGATTAGTTATATGTCAAATGAAATGCATTATATATGATGCATTAACTTGGCCAGAAGAAAGCTTGACGCTGTCTGTCATTTATCAAAAGGAGTCCACCTACTCGCACTCGTGCTCAAACTCAATGAGTACCCGTACACTCATTCATTCAGTATCCCAAAAAAATAGAGGCCTGCACAAACAAACGATTATTGGCTTGTAATTTTCAACTATTAGTAACATTTTGCGACGACATGAAATGATCCACAAACCACAATGCGGATGAGCTCCTCCCTCTCTCTCTCTCTCTCACTCTCTGTCTCTTTCTATGCTCCAACTGTGCAAATTTGACGGCAAAAATCAATTTGAAAACGATTTAAGACGCGGCTCGTCCTCTGGCCACGTAGGCGTTGCCCAAGACTAGAAGAGGAAATGCCAATATGACACGCGCAGCGAGAGACTTGGCCAGAGACTTGGCCAGTTTCAGTCTTCAAGTGGGCTGATGGGTGGGTGGCTAAAAGGGGGCGGGGCACTTGAACTGCGTATCGTGTTACCAAAGCGGCAAAAAGGCACCGGCAACAGCAGAAAAGGCATTAACCAGCTATCGACGCCGCGACGCTGACGGATGGGCCAATGCCAAAAAGCTCACTCTGTTTAGAGACCCGAGCAACGAGACTCTAAGAGACCCGGACTCTGTCTGACTCTGACTCTGAAAGATAACGCGGAGACGCCGACGTCAAAGACAAATGCGTCTTGTGGGTTCAGGAATCGCTGAGATTATTACGATTTTCATAATAAATTGTGGCAAATCAGGCGCGCTGGCATTATAAGGCATCATTAACAACGACAACAACAACAGCAACAACAACAATAAAGCCTCTCATTGGGGCATGCCACAGGTTCGCTGAGGATGAGGCGAAAAGTTTACACTGTAGGCCAAAGCGTTAACAAGTTGAGCCTATGACGTTGCACGTCGACAACAATGTTGTTGTTGTTGTTGTTAATATTGCCGGTGTTGTTGTTGCTGTTGTAGTTGCCAACTCATAACTGCAAAACGAATGAGCGAGCAAACAAGTGGGAAGTGCAGCCCAGCGATCGAAGTAAGGCACAGTGGTGCTAATGTTATTATATTTTATAATATTTTATTTATTTAATGTCAACATAATAATAAATCAAATAAATTAATAAGTATTAAATATAAATACAATTCTACAAACGAATGAAAAAATGTTTTCAAAAATCTCTTCGCTAATATTTTTTATGATTTTTGAAAATTTCTTAAAAGCGTCTTTTTCCTCATTTTCACACAAAAAGTGTACTATTTTATCAATTTTAAAACAAAAAAACGTAAAAAATACTAGCAAAGTGATTTTTGAAAAAAAATTTGCAGTCACTATTAGAATAGTTTGGAAAAACTTTTTGCATCAAAACATTTTTTCTTTGAGACCGGGGAAAAAAGTTAAAAATGTCGAAAATTCGAAATTTTTAAGTTCATATTATGAGTAGAATTAACTTTAAGTAGTGTCAAAATACTTATGGCCACCGCTGTATTTCTTAATTACAAAATCATAAAGTAGAAGCAACAACCAAATTGTTTACGAAAATGGCTTTCTTTTAAAAATTTGTTATTTTGCTAGTGCAACTTATTTGAACTAAGTTTCAAGGTTACTTAAAAATTGTCCCTGAAATGGGGCAAACTTTACACTGTAAAGGTTATATATATTCTATCGTATATTTTGTTTGAGCGAATCGTCGATCGGGAATGTCACCTTCTAGAAATATAATGATATTTTTAATATTAAAAAAAAAAATATTTAAAGAAAAAAAAAACATATAAGTTTGTAATATTTTTATTATTAAGTACATACAAAATATGTCAACAGAAAAATAAGTTGCATTGTTTATCTAGAATCTGTAATCTACCATTTATTTATTAATTCGCTCTAGAAACTTCGTTGGCACCACTGTGCGAAGCTGGTGCTGGCCAATGTCTTTGGCCAAAGATCAAGCCACCAAAGAAGGCGCCTGCCTGGTGGTGCCGAGTGGTGCTGTGTGGTGCTCTGGTGGTGCCGTGTGGTGCGTGGCTGGGCTGGCGCTTTGTCGGTTTTTTGTGCCTTTGAAGTGGCACGCGGAGCGACCAACGCGTCGTCCATTTAAGAGCAAGATGTGTGCATGTGTGTGTGTGTTGATGACGCCATTGCAAAAGTGTGTGAATGCGTGTGTGTGTGTGCCAACAACAACAACAACATTGAGAGCATCGTTCATCTACATCTATTGGAGCAGAAATGTGAACCCACCTAGGAACCACCAGGTGACTTCGACTTCCCTCAACTCCCTCAACTCCCTCGATTCCCTCAACTCCCTCGACTCGACCAAAAACTCAGCCATGTGCCGCATTTACTTGTCAATTTGTTTTTGGTCAACGTTTAAATAATGAACTCATATTTGCAACATTTGCTTGGCTCTTGTGTTGCACATGCGGCGCATGTCATGTTGCATTATGTGCTTGCCAGTTAAATTTGCAATTTGTTGTTGTTGTTGTTAGTTGTTGCTGATGTTGCTGTTGTTGCTGTTGTGGCTTGTTGCAACAACGAGTGAGAGTTGGGCCCCTGCACTTGCCGTAACTCTACTCCAGGAAGACTATTGACCGACCGCAAAACTAGGAAATGTCACTGTGTGGTAGAGACAGAGACACAGTGAGAGAGAGAGAGAGAGAGAAAGAGAAAGAGAGGGGATAATGTGAGAAAGGGGCGTTGTCTGACACGGAAGGCAGTATTTAACTACTTGACAATGCGTAACTTTAGTTGCCACATTTGTAAAGCGAACACAGTAAAGAGAGTGTAAGATCTGGCAGGAAAAATATTGGGAAAAGTAAGAACTAAGGATGAGATTAAATGCGTCTAAGGAAGGCAACTTTTTTATCTAAGGGATAAGAAAAAATTGGAATGAAAGAAAATATATTCGATTTCTAAAAGAAGCACGTTATTGAATCAAAGAAAAATTCACAACACTATGAAAAGTCATTCACATCTGCAGGCTAAATGCAATTTGGCTTCGTTTTATCTTTTCAAAATTAGTTTCTGTAATAAAAAGTGTAAATTTTATTGGAGTAATTGGTATAGTAAGTAGTAAGTGAAGACTGACTACTGAAATTATCCTGTGAAGTATAGTTAATTTGAGTGTACAATGGTCGGCTAAAGTATTTTGACAAAGCTGTGTGCAATGTTAGATCGCTTGTAGTGATAAACTAAAAGAAGTAACGGATCTCTGTAAATGGCCAAAGTAAAGTAGACAATATTAACTACTAAACTGATAAATATTTTGTTAATTCCTCTATGCTTTGTTTTTCTATTAACTGAAATGCAAAGACATTGCAAAAGGTAGGCGGAAAAAAGTATTTTAACCAAGTATTCTCTAACAGTTCTTCGTCATTCACAAATTAAATTTATTAATTTTAATTACATTATTATCATTAAATTGTTCAAAATGGGTAAAAAGTCACAAATTAGTCATATTATCAAGATCGAGTTAGTTACTAAGTTTAATGCGAATATTTACATATCCGTACATATTATTATATTGAAGACTTTTCAAGGGATAGTAATACTAAAAAAAAAGAGATATTTTATCTAAGTGTTGAACGTTTTTTTAACCATTATTGCTGTAACGAAAAAGTATTTATCAGTTATTTACCTATCATATTGCTCCAGAATTTTTAGGGCATAAATTTAAAATTTTAAAATGTCTTTAAACAGTTTGCACTTTTGGAAACTGCAAGTCTGTAAAAAAACGATCAATTTCATTATTATTTATTCTATATATTTGCACTCCCATTTAGCTTAAGGCTAAGTCACACTCACTTGGCAATTAATCAAAAGACTCCAGATCAACTTGAGAGATAAGCAAACGTTGACTTTGAACTATATATTTATTAGTGTACTCGGATATTTTCAAAGTTGCCCAAAAGGCAACTGCAATAATTGGCGATATTATCGGGCGTCGTTGGCGACGCCATCGAATGACAGTTTGACGGTTCTTAACTCGATGTCAATGGCTTTGGCTTTAACTCTGGCTCGACTCGTTCATTTATTTTTATGCTTATTCTATGGGCAATCTATGCAAAATTATTGAAATAAAGAAATCAGCTCATTTTTTCTTTTTTTTTGCCTCGGGGGCGTTTGCATTGTCAAGCAAATTTCAATTTGTTTAATGCGAGGTCTGAGCCTGGACTTGGCCTGAGTTCTGAGTTCTGAGTGCTCTGAGGTTCTGCAACTGCAACTGAAACTGGAAGTGAAACTGTAACTGCAACTGCAACTGGCGGGGACTTGGAAACTGTGCACTGAACTGGAATGGGGCTTGGCCACTTGTTTGCATCAATTTGAATTTTAATTGAAAACTTTGCCCGAACTCGCCCCGGAATCTGAGCTTGATTCTGGCGCCAGTTCATTTCATTTGATTTTATTTTATTTTTATTTTATTTGTATTTGGCATGTGGGTGCAATTGGATATGTTGCCATGATAGACTTACTTCGTACCTCGATAAATGTCTGCCCATTCACATATTCGGTTTGCCAGTTCCGCTAACACAGGTTACACCACTCGCATTTTAGGTGTTAATTCGCGTTTGTTTCCATTTGCAGAAATGTTAATTCGATAATTAATTGCATTCACCTTTGATATGCTAATCTCTGTTCTCAACGAGAACACAAATCAATTTCAGACACAGCACCTAGAACACCAATTGAACTTGCTCAAAAACTGTACGCAAATTATTACAATTGCCATTAAAAGTCAACTTCAGTGCGCATGTCTTAATTTTAAACAAATAAACACGAGTTTCTTAAGTAGTCAACAAGAAGTTATACTTATTTATTATTTCTTTCTTTCTGCAGCTGATGTCAAAATATTGAGGTTGTATACTTTTTAATGACTTTTGGTATTGATTTATTTTAATTACTATTTCATATAATTGTCATTGGACTCATTTTAATAAACAAATTATTTTAATATGATAAACATTCCATTCAGATAACATTTGAATACTTTAATTCTTCTTCCATTTACCTGTAAGCCCATTTTGAAAATTCTGCAATATTCCCTTGCTTGGAAGTTCATGACCAATTGATGAAAACACAGCTTTTTCCGACACATTTGTCTTTTTTTATAGCGGTTTTTTCGCAGCAAATAGAGCCAACTTCAGTGCGAGAAAAATTTTGATTTGATGGGAATTTCTTTCGAGGATTAGCACGATGACAGCTTGTGTAGTAAATACAAGTGGCGAAGCAAATTTTAAGTACATACTTCTATGCTCGATGGTAACTAAATTACTGAATTATTGATAGTAATGTTATTTTTTTTTTTTTTTTTTTGTTGATTACACTAGTTTACAAAATCAAAAAAAAATTTTGACTTTCATGTCTGAGTGGACTTTTCTTATGGATTTTGGCCCACTAAACACGAAAATCGCACTTTTTTTATGGAAGCGTTTTCGAAATATTCAGGTTTTTCCAAATTTTCGAAGTTGCTCTCACATTTTAGAGTATACCACGAGATCTAATTTACCGATGCGGTCAAAAAAGCACTCAAATTAAAGGTAACTAATCTCTTTACAACTTTCTCTAATATAGTTTTGAGATCGGCTTAGTAGTTCAGAAGCTAGCGACTTTTAAAAGTTCCAAAATCCTGTTTTTTTGTGATTTTTTGAGCTCGAGAGCTCACAAATTGCTCTGGAAAAAATAAATATCGCAAAGGTAAAATTAATTTTAAGAGTTTAACGTATAGCCAACACTGTTACGAAGAAGATAGGCTATTGCTTTTGAGAAGCTATGGATAAATCGCGGAGATATACGCTTTTCAGTGAAAGAATATAAATCATCTTTTTAACGATTTTCTAGTTTGGTTTGTATGTAGGACCATAAAAGATGCTGATTGAGTGAGATTTGTTAAGATATTTCAAGCAACCAAAAAGTTTTTACCTTTAATTTGAGTGCTTTCTTGACCGCATCGGTAAATTAGATCTCGTGGTATACTCTAAAATGTGAGAGCAACTTCGAAAATTTGGAAAAACCTGAATATTTCGAAAACGCTTCCATAAAAAAATTTTTAAGTGCGATTTTCGTGTTTAGTGGGCCAAAATCCATAAGAAAAGTGCACTCAGACATGAAAGTCAAAATGGCTGTAAACTAGTGTTACCAGTGCTACAATATCAAACTTATTATTTAATAAACTAGTCACTATTACAAACATCGGTTTTTTAAAGATTATTAAAATTAAACAATTTACAATTATAAAGGGTGGAAAAAAATTAAAAAGTAACATATAACTGTACACAATCCTTTAGTTTAAGATTAGTCCAAATTATTGTATACAACATAGTTTATTATTTTATCGATCTATTGTGGTACATGTATTATAAACTATACTATTAGTAATGTTTTTTTTTTTAATGTAATTATATTTTATGCGTCCCTCAAAAATAATAATAAATAAAATAATATATTGATTATTTAGGTGAACAGTCCTCTTAAAATAAAAAAACAATATTGCGTTTATTTTTATAGACTCGTTATTTATTTTTAATATTTTCAGTTGTTCTACAATATTTTTTAAATTTTAATCCAAAAAAATTAGACTTTCAACCAAATCAAAATGTTTATATATCGGACTCCAAAAATTTGGACATCGCCTTCTTAAACCTGAACTCCTTTCTTTTTAATTCTCTAATTAAATTCATAATTATGTATCTCTAAATCCATCCTTCTCATTCCAACTTTAACTCTCCCAGTATTTCTGTACAAAATACAACCCTTTTTCTCTCTCTGTAAACCCTTTAATTAATCGTTATGCACAAGTCCAGACAAACAACGTACAACCGCTTATCAAAACACGATCAAAATATATGCTGAAAAATGCAGCCAAAGACAGACATGGAAATGATGATACATATTAATCAAAAGAGAGAGAGAGAGAGAGTCGAATGCCCACTAATAAATGTCGGACACACCCAATGAATTCTGTAGAATGCACAATCCTTTTAGGAATTACAGGGAATAAACAAGGAACAAGGGGCAAAGGGCAAGGGGCAAGAGTCCAACTGCCAACTGCCCACATCGAAATGTGTAACGCGAGGATAATGAACCCCGAGTTTACAGCCGAAAAGTGAAGCGAATGAATTCATTAGGGAAAACTACGGGCCACTTTTGACCAACTGTTGTTGTTACCAAAATTGATGAAAAGTGAGCTATGGCCAAATGCCTCGTTCTACCCCCAACTTCGGTTCGGGCCAGACTCGGACGCGGCGCACGAACGGCACAGGACCAAAGCGTGTCGTGTTAATTGCCACTAACTAAGCGGGTTGAGAAAGAGACGCAGCATAAAGGCAAACAGAGAGAGAGAGAGAGAGGGAGAGAACCTTATCGAGGGGCAAAAAGTTGAGGCAGGAGATCTCAGCGCCATATGGCGCACAGTGTGCCACAAAGAAGATGTATCTATTTTGGCTAAAACGAAACGAAACGAAATTAATTACAAACTGACCAAAATTTGATGAAGCCGCCGACAGCAGGAACCGAACTTAGGTCTGATCTCAATGAAATGATCATTGAGCATTGGCTTCTAATTTCGGTTTGTTGAACTGAAGACACCGACACCTGATGTTTGATTCCGATAGCCAAGAAAAAAAAAAGGCGTTGTCTTCAGTCCCCGGGGTAAAATTAACGGTTTCACTTTCAGTGTGGAAATCAGAACAGGTAACGAGGAAAATCGAGGATCGACAGACGGGCCAGCAACAACAGTTGTGCGTTGTCTAGTAGATAAATTTAATTGCCCCAAAATGGACACGTTTTACCAATTTTACAAGCTGTTAGTTTATGATGTGTGGCATAGACACTTCTGTATGTGTGTGTGTGGCTCTTAAAATGCATCATAAAAATATATAGAAATATAGACGTCATCGTTGTGCAAATTGTTGTTGTAGCGGAAACGGAAGAAAGTCTTTCTTTCTCCACAATTCCCCCACTATATATATATGCATACATATAACTCATGCATATTTCAATAGTCTCAAAACTATGCACGTCATCCAGGTGGCACTCAATAGATCATGAGTCGCGATCCATTTGCATAGCAACCAATTGTCTAGCTGAGAAGAAAGCACAGAAGAAAGCAGCAAAGGGGAGAAAGCAGAGTGTGTGAGAGAGAAAGACAGATAGCTGATAACATGTGGAAGGGTTCAACACGTGAATATATCTTGCAACAGATTTTAGCATATATTTTAATAGAATTTTATTGGATTGGATTGCATGGCATCATGAACTACCGTTCTATGCACTTCTTGAGTTTAAATACACACATGTCGGCGATGTTGGGAAAGATTGAAAAGTCTACACTGAACCAAACGTACTGTGACTTGTGTTAAAAAGAAGTGATTTTCAAGACTCATATGAAAAGATACAAGAATTTAACAAGCTAATAAAATTTTTATATTTATTTTGGGAACTTTAAATTTGTTCCGTACCTCTACTATCTTCTACCTTTTAACACATTTTCAGAAATTTTAAACTATCATAACTTTGTCAAAACTTAATCGAGCTCATTGCTTGACCTCTAAATTGATTTTGCATCAAAATTTCATGGAGAAAGTTTAATTATTTTTTTCTCAATATTTTCCTATTTTTTAAAACCCTTTTGATACATTTTCATATATTTGAAGCTATCATTTGTTAAAATATATTTGCATTTGATACATTTTCAAAAATGTTAAGCTATCATAGCTTTGTTAAAACATATTTATGTATTTGAGGATGTTAATTTGGATCATTGTCTTCATTGATTCATTATCAAAATTTTGTTCATTTGGAAAATTTAATTTTTTGCGAATACTGAAACTTTTTTTAAAACTCGCTACTCCCATTACTTTGTCAAAACTAAAACGATTTGCTTGCGTAATGTCATTTTGTTTATTGTTTGGCCACTTTATTTAATGTGCATCAACATTTGGTTACATTTTATGTGGAAAAACAAATTTTTTACCTTAAAATTTTTTAAATTTTTTGGAACTCTTATAATTTGGACAAAACTTAACAGATTTTCTTGCGGAATGTA
Organism: Drosophila subquinaria; assembly: GCA_037043405.1. Lineage (NCBI taxonomy): Eukaryota > Metazoa > Arthropoda > Insecta > Diptera > Drosophilidae > Drosophila > Drosophila subquinaria. Next base: position 12,616 of record JBAMBL010001410.1, read on the forward strand.
AATTTTTTAATTGTTTGGCCTCCTATTTAATTCAGCATTTAATTTTTGTTAATTTAAATTTTTCCATAAATATTGGTAATATAAAAACATGTTTGCTACTATATTTTCTAGGAAAGTATTGTACAATTTTTGACAATTGTGTAGCTCCAATGTAAGCGAAGTCTTTCTTGCTCTCTGACTCTTAAACAGCTAGATGCGGGGAGTGGGATTCGAGGTAGGCCTGCTTCCAATAACGGAAAGAAAGTCACATACATAAATCATTTTTTGTCGTAGGCTTTCTGTGCTGTCCGTCTGTCTGTCTGTCCGCCTGTCTGTCTGTCCGTCTGTCTGTGTCATTTCTGGATCGATCGAATACTATTGCTAGTTATTTTTGGATCGGATTGCCGCATTGCTCATCGCATCTTTATTGCTGGCTCGTTGGCAATGTAACCTGCGGGATGGGGGCTGATCTCTCGCCACAGTCGAGATATGTATTTTGTAAATGCCATCGATCGCATCGATTTGCGTGCGATGTGTGTCAAGTAGATGCAATCGTGGACGGGGGCAATGGAATCGATTTGCCTGCAAATTAACGAATCGGATATGCTCTCGGTATATAGTACGTATGTGCTACAAGAGGCGCTACTTTCTACCCTTTTTTGACCATACTCTTTATGCAATATTTATTTTTGGATTTTTATTTTTTTTCGGTCTGTTGTAAAATTCAAATTGAAGCTGGAAGATGCGTCCGGCATCCGTCCGCCAAGCAGGAAGTAATATCGTTTGTTGGGCTCTTCTATCGGGACTAATTAAATTGAAGGCACCGAGATCCGAGATATCTGACAAAAATCATAGCCACAATTAACCGTTTGCTGAAATACCAACTTGTCAAGGGCAATCAGTGTGTGGCAGAGTCAGACCACGATCGCCTCTGGATCTTGCCACAGCCACTCAGCATCTTTCTCTTCTTTCTCTGCTTTGGCTGTTGTCTTTGGACTCATTGATCATGTCGCCGGCGCGTCCCTGACGATGATGAGCCATAGGAAACACAAAACGACATGTCAACTATAACCACCCATCGATCGACGACGCGAAGTTTGCAACGACTCAGCAACAACAGCAACAACAACTTGCAACAACAACTTGCAACAACAACTTGCAACAACGACAAGTAACAACATTTATCAACGCTTGACGATCTACAGCAGAGCCAAAAGGCACGATGCCCAAGACAGAAAGAACCAGGCCCTAGAGATGGACCAGGAAACTAAACTGTCCTATTCATAGATCAAATTATACAGAGAACTAAATTCTATGTTAAAATAAATGCTCAAAATTAAAATTAAATATATTAAAAAAGTGCAATAAATATTAATTAAGAAATTCAGCTTCCAACGCAAGCAACGACTTCTAAAAAAATTATTAAAAATAAACCTTAATTGTTTTCCCTTTAAAAATTGTTGATACCATCTTTTAATACCTATACCTAAATGGAACATCGTATTATAAAAACTTACTTCAAAACTAGTCTCACTAAAGATGAAATTTAAAAATGCAATTCAATCGCATATCTAAAATAAATTAAAAAACTTTTACCATACTTTTAAAAGCCAGTCTCACCACATGTTTTAAATTAATTTAAAATTGTCCTAGTGTAATCAGTATACACTCTCTGCTATGCTCAAAAATACATTCTTGATGTGGCTACTTTGGGTTAAAAGATACTTCAATATTTAAAATTAAATTTTTATTTTAAATTTTTATATTAAAAATTGACAAATAAGAGTTATGTGTAACTTTATTTGATACAAATTGGAAATAAAAGTTAGGGTTTAATTTTTAAATAAAAATTTAAAAATAATATTTGTTTTTAATTTTTATCAATTAAATTAATTTTAATAATTAAACATTTTTTTTATAAAAATCAGCCAACAATTCTTATCTTTTTAATTTTTTGAATAAAAAATCATAATTGTTACGATCCCCACAAAAAATATTTGAACAAAAGTCATGTTTCTAAAAATAATTTAAAAACTTATATTAAATTTTAAAGTTCATTTAAAGCCCAGTATCACCAAAGTATATGTTTTCAAATAAATTAGAGTTATCAGCTGACATTTTCCGTGCTCACGCTGTCATCTCCAGTTGAAGAATCGCAACAAGTTGAAGCTGCAGGACTGAGACGGCGACTCAAACTCAGACGAGAACCGCGACTGACTCAACGAGTTGCACTTAGCGACAACTAACGCCACGTTTCTGGTTTGGGGCATGCAGCACACAACACACAACACACAATCCGAGTAACTCGAGCCTGGGGGCACTGAGAACTTAACTTGATCGCTCAGCCTAGAACTTAATGCGGTCTATGGCTCGCTTTACAGTTAAGGTCGCTCACATTGACTGACTGACTGACTGAATGAATGACTGACTGAGTGACTGACTGATTGACACTGGCTGAGATCGGCCTGATGACAGGTACAGACTAAGGGAAATGGGAATGGGTGTCGAATGCTGGCCACGATCATTTTGCATATGCCAAAGCCATAAAGTACGAGAAGTGTTCATGTTTGGTTTCGCAACTACTCAAAGAAGAGAGAACTCAAGATGATCGAGACAGTTGTCCACGACTATAACGACTACAACAGCAACAACAACAACAACAAGGACAACAATTCGTGTCTTCACTGTCAGCTGCAATTTCTCCGCAGGCATTTGATTTATGCGCTGCGATCGTTGACGATCGTCGATCATCGCTCACTTGCCGAGCGATAGATCATATCTCATTTGAGTTTGCTCCACATTTGCGCAGCGATTAAGCAATATGTTGTTGGCCATGTTAAGAGTTTTGGCAGCAGCAGCAGACACAGACACAGCAGCCCCCACATGAGACACCCGCTTCACCTGAATTTGTTTTCATTTATTTATTTATTTTAATTTTCTTTCATTGCTTATCTGCAATCTACTTTTGGCGGGGGTTACGAAATCCGAAGCCGAATCCGAAATCCAAATCGAAATCGAATGCGAGTGCGCCAGAGTTACCAAGATTAATGTTGATGCTTTTTCAATTACAACTCTGGCAGCATACAAATTTGGAGTAAAACGTAATCGTCGTAATCTCAGACGTCCTAAACGACGACAAAGACCACAACTACGACCACAACTGCGACTGCGACTACGACTACGACATCCAGCTTCAGCTTCAACTAAAGACTCAGACTTGGACTTAGACTCTTAGACTCTTAGAGTCACAGTCAGCCTAGGCCTGGCCTGAGTGACTGCTTAAGTGGCTGCTGCGACTGTTGTGACTCGGATTCGTATTGCATTTCCTAATGTTTGTTTTGCATGAGCTTTGTATACCCTGTAAACATAAAGCGAACAAATGGGGTAGAGCCATTTACCAACATATGGAAACAAGCAAAGAAAATTGCAATTCAAATTAAACATTTCTCTACTTACAGGATATATATTTAAATTTAAATATCATTATAAATGTCAAAAATATATATTGAATTATGTTTATATGACCTTAAACCTAAAATGAATCTTTCAGTTCAGCACTAACTAGATTATTTTTGTTTAAAAGTCGAACTAATGATTAAATTACGATTATTTTCGGCTTTGCCCAATTATTTAATAATTACGATAACAAAAAATAAAAAATTATCTAAAATTATTACAACTATTAAAAATTATCAGAAAAAATCAAACAAAATCAAAAATAATCTTTTTGAGTATTTGGATTAATTTTTTTTTTATAAAATCTGAAAATTTATGAAACTTTATCCTTAATTAAAAATGTTGTTATCTGGGGTGCCACAGAAATCTCTTTCACCTGAAAAATGACGTAAATTTCATACAAATGTACGTCAAATTCAAGTGAAAGAGATTTCTGTGGCACCCCAGTATATGTTTTTCACAACTGTTCTGCCATTAATACTTACCAAATATTATTTCAAAATTCGAAAAATCCACTAAAAAAATGCATAAATAATCCAAAAGATTATTTTTTATTATTTCTGATTATTTTTGAATAATTGTAAAAGTTTTAGATTATTTCTGATTTCTAGTAATCGTAAGCATTAAATAATCACAAAATTTTTAACAGTGAATTAGTCACTACGATTATTTCCAAAAATAATCTTATTGATTAGAAATTCTAATCGAAATTTATCAGGTATGATTAAATTAAATATTCAAAAATATCTCAAATGTTTAATTTTTAATAATAAATTACTCTTACGAAATGTATGTTATGCTGCAGGGTATCTGCTATTCGAGCATGCTGCTTTAACTACTTGATTTTTTGTTGCTCTGTGACATGCGCCGCCGTTCACTGATTGCCCCGACTTTGTGCTGTGTTTTCCGTTCCGCTCGCGATCCTTCATTTGGATTCCCGATCCTCCTCACCTCCCCCCCTCCAACTCAGTTGCCCCCTCGTTGCTCCACAAGGCCGGCAATTACAAATGCTGTGACTTGTATCATGGCCAGCCATCGATTTGTTTGGCAAGAGTCGCGTATGTTTTGTTGGCTGTTTGCGGACTCGATCGCATCTTGTTCCCGATTGACTCGACTCGGGTTCCTCTGTCAATTGCAATTTGTTATCTGCTCCCCAAGCAGATCTCCAATAAAAAGGCTACAGCTTCAGGTGCCTGCCAGCTCTTTTTCTTCGTCTTCTCGTTATTGTTTTGTTGTGTTTTGGTTAGTCAATCAAAGGATTCGGCCTGACTTTGAGTGTGTCTGAGCAATGATTAGCTGCGAGTTTTGCGGCGCAACAGGACAATGGCCAATGGCCCAAAGCCAGCCCAAAGCCAAAGCCATAAGGGCCAAAAGGATGCCGCAACAATAAGGCCAACAACAAAGGCGGCACAGATCACACAGCCCAGCTGAAGCAGATGAAGCCAAAGAACTTCTGCATTCTCAGTTGTAGGTCAGTAGGTGACGAGGCAGCGGCACAGACAACAGGGCGACAGGTTTAATGCACTGCAAAAAATTGGCAACTACCAAGAAAATAGTTCATGAGGTGTAGAAAATGCAAGGCAAGAATTTATTATATAATATATAATAATCGATTCGGTACAGCGACTAGTTTATTTAAAATCTGTACTTGCAAAATATTTTCGAAATCTTAATGACATCAATTTAGTTAACTTAAATGTAGTCATTTATTTGAATATTTCATAAAACTTAGAATATTTCTAGAAAACCGAATAAAAATCAAAAATATATTGGAACTCTCAAAATCTGTCCAACTATTTAAAAAACATAATACTATTATATTTCTAGCAAAATATTATTATTAGGCCTGTTCCGGTTTTTACTTTTTATTTTATAGCATTCAGTGAAATGCATTTATTCACTTTCCATTAAGGCTTAGTATTTAAAAAAGCTCGTTTTTCACTTTATCGGACTTAAACTCATCAGCTCAAAGTGAAATAAATCCGTAGAACTTCGCCGAAATGATATTAGAGCAGGTTAAAGAAATTCACTTCCGCAAAATCTTACCGAAAGTGAAAACCGGAACAGGCCTGTATATTTCTAGCAGAATTTTATTGTAAGAAAAATAATATTATTAATAATAATATACCAATTAAATAGGAAAAACAAGTGGGAAAGGATATAGTTGTTCTCCCGACCTTAGGATACCCGTTAAATAAAATTAAAATATTTTTTATTGCATTCTTTTAGGCACTTACATTGCTTGAAACTTAAAACAGCCATTACAACCTTTCTATTTGTCCGATCTTGTTGCGTTTTAGTAGGATGATAACTTTAATTAATAGATAACCTTAATTACCAAAAAAGGCGTAATATTCTAAAAACGGTGATCTGCGTGGAGTTTATAGAAGTCTGTGTGCCAAATTTGGTTGATCTAAATCTAGGCCCTCACACAGACGGACATGGCTATATCGACTCGGCTGTTGATGCCGATCAAGAATGTAAATACTTTATAGCGTCGGAGATGCTTTCTTCTCCCTGTTACATACATTGCAACGAACACAATATCCCATTAACTTTTTTGAGTAAGGGGTATAACGAGGAACTTTTCTTGAATAGAATAGTTTTCTTGCTATCATATTAAGTACTTTACTAACTTATTTAACCAATTGAAATATTTATCGTAATAGTTATAAAATTATTAAGAATTTCTTATTATATTTTTATATATTTAACAGATATTTTCTAAATTTTCTGAAATTTTTTGCAGTGCATTACATTCCCTGTGTGTTTCTGTAGCTGACTTCAGTTGCTTCTAACTGTTCGCCAAAGGTGAGCAAGGTGTTTATTTTTTTTTCTCCTAGCGGTACTCTCATTGTCATTGTCCTTCCCTCTGTTTCTCTCTTTTTTTGCAATTGCACATGCGACTCGCTCTGATTACGACTAAAAGGACGAAAAAAGCCGAAGAACAAAACTAGAAATGAAATGACAAAATGATTGTTATTTGCTTCTTCGACCATTGTTGTGTTAGGTCAAGGTGTAGTTCTAGGAATACGTGTGTCTTGTGTGTGTTATTTATGGTCGAAAGGTGTTGCCATTGCTGTAAAATGTCACTAATATACGTATCCTTTGAGGACTGCCTTGATTCCTGAAAAAACTGCCGCCTGGCACATGCTTATCATCGGAGAGAGAACGTGACTGCCAAGACAACCTGTAGATGAGCTTATCAAGAGAGACAGCGACACACAGGTAATTAAAACTAATCGACGCATTTGTTGCATTTGCATTATCAAAACAGCAGATACTCGACAAATGTTGGCCAAGTGTCCTTCGATAAGACGTCGATGGAGTCCCAAATCCTCGACAAACTACTGTCTATAGATCTAAGTCTAAGTCTACTGTCTGCCGTCTGTCATGTCAATCATCCAGTTCAAATACGAGCTCGATAAGCAGCCGTCGTCCTTCGTCCTTGTCGTGATATTGGAACGTCTATCACCTGCGTCGCGGCACATGCGCCGTTGGGCAAATACTTTCAGCTAAAGGATTGCTGGCAATTGAAAGGAGCAGGAAACCTTTTCATATACCATATTGTCAAAGGGGCAGCTAATTAAATATTTGCTTTTGCCAAAGGTGCAAAAATATTCTCTGATATGATTTGATGAAATATTAGGGGCGGGTTAAGAGGAAGTTCCTCGAAAATGAAAATGGAAAGTGCTGCTATTATTTGTTTACCTTGGGAAAGGTGTTTCTTTTCTGCTTATGAAGAATATGATATTGTTATGGAACAGATTGGATAGAGCAGTAAAATAATAATAGTTTCCTTCTGTTGAAACATGAGCAAAACGGAAGATGGAATTTCATTTCCGTGTCTCCAACAGGAAAAAAATACAAAAGTTTCTGTATAGGAAAATAATTAGACTTAATTTTCAACTTTTTTCAATATGCTGTAAAATAAATGAATGATAAAATTTTCCACATTTAAACTCATGACACTTAAAAATTCATTTAATATTTGTTTTTTTTTTTCGAATATATTTTTCCTTTTTCCTGAAAAGTTAAGTATTTCTGCATTTTAAACGTGTGAAACTGAAAAACTTCATTCAATAATTGGTTTTTTTGCAGAAATTTAAGCAAAATATTTTAATTTCTTTACCTTAAAATTTTTAGTATTTCTGCATTTGAAAATAAGAAAACATTTTGAAATTTCTTTAGTCATTTTTAAAATTTTATTTTTATAAAAATATTAAATACTTCCTTAGTTATTTTAATAAACCTTAACATAAACATTTGCTAAACATAACTAGAAATAAGTGTGCATAAATTAAATGTATTGTAATTAAATAAAAACTAGGAGCTAAACTTATAATTTGGTCAACTGCTGTCTGATAAATGGTTGGCAAATGTACAGAATACTTAGGAATAAATAGAGTATAAAACTTTTTTAGATATAGCACCAAAACCGAGTATGTAGCTTAAATAAATATATATTAAATTAAATATATAAATACAAGTTAACTGTGAGTTGTGGTCAACTTATTGTCGTCTGTGTTCCTTGGATCCTTGCCAGCGGAATGTGTCTGCTTTGGTTTAATGGGGGGCTGCTCCCGGAGCCACTGCGTGCCCACCACTACACAATCTACACAATTGTGATGGTGCAATTGGAGCTGGTGTGCTTGTTGAGCAGCGACATCCGGGAGAAGGACTTGTGGCACACCTGGCACGCGTACTTCTTGACATCCACGTGGGTCTGCTGATGGGCCCTCAAATTGGAGCGATCGGCGAAGGAGCGCGGGCAGTCGGGGCACTGGAAGGGCTTCTCGCCCGTGTGCGTGCGAATGTGGCCCTGGAGCAGCCAGGGGCGGGAGAAGGCCTTGCCGCAGATGGGGCACTTGCAGGGCAGCGTGTGGGTGCGAATGTGCATCTTCAAAGCGCCGATGGTGTTGTACAGCTTGCCACACTCCTCGCACGAGTGCTGCTTCTTCTCCTGGTTGCACTCGGCGGCGGGGCAATGGAACTGCCGATGCTTGGACAGACCCATCGAGGTGGAGTACATCTTCTGGCAGTTGTCGCACTTGTAGCGATAGTTCTTCAATGCCGAAGAGTTGACGCTGGAGCTGGAGCTGGAACTGATGGAGGCGGCATAGGAGTATGAGGAGGAGGAGGCGTGGCTGCTGTGGCTGCTGCTGCGCGCCTCATCGAAGAGGTGGAACAGCGCCGGCAGCGGAATGTCGTTGCGCACGGAGAGATCCTCGGGCTCGGAGGAACTGTTGCTGACATCCGAGCCGGGACTCGACGGTGGCGTCATCTGCTGGTAGCTGTACACCGAGTGCGGCGACGCCAGCGAACTGGCCGGAGAGGGAAACGCGGCCGTGTTCAGATGTGGCTGATAGCTGCTCCACATGGCGGAGATCGGATTGCAACCAGCAGCCATGACAAAGGCCGATTGATAGGGATTCGTTGTGTAGCCCGCGGTGGCAGCCGTGAGTCCACGCATGTGTATATCGGTGGGCTGGTAATCCTCCCTCTCCCGCTCCCGCTCCTCGGCGGGCGGCGAGAGCAGCGCCGAGCTGAGGGCGTGACGACGTGACGGCGTCATCGGTGTCTTGGACAGATTCAAGACATATTCACGCTTCGCCGGCAGCTCGTAATCCTCAAAGTCAACGGCGCTGGCCTTGCGTTTCAGTGACAGATCCTGTGGCTGCTCCTCCTGCTGCTGCTGCTCCGGGGCAAACTGTGAGCTCTTGGTCAGGGCCAAGGCCTCCGTTTGCGGCAGCTCCTCCACAAAGACAAAGGGTCGCTTCTTCAGCGGGCAGCTCTTGTAGTTGACGGCCATGTTGTGGAATTGTTTAACTTATGTTTGAATGATCACTTGTGATTCCCGAGTACGAGTTTATATTTTATGCGAGATCGTGGCGAGATCGAGACGAGAGACGAGACGAGAGACGAGAGTTGCTTACTCAACGAGCGCTGAGGTTGCTGTGACAGGTCGAGGGCCGAGCGCGCTCTTTTATAGCTCGCTCTCTCGGCTCGGGGCTGCTGTTCGACCATTTGGTGGTGGTTCTTCTTCAGTTCACACACTCGCAGCACATGCTAGGTAGCAACAACAACAACACAGTAACAACAACAACATCGTCAACACACACACTTTTCCCATACCCTTATTGCGTATTTCCCATTTGTCGCATTCTCTCGTTCTCGTTTTCTCTCTCTCTCTCGCTTGCACTACCTGCCCGCTGAGCTACCTGGCAACGCGCTCAGGGAAAATACTCAATGGAAACCCCCGTGAAATGCAGACGCACCCCTCAGTTCTCAGTTTCTCAGCTCTCTGCTCCTGAGTTGCTCGATTCCCGAGTTCCTCAATTCCTCAGTTCCTTAGGTAATGATCCAAGCTGCCCGTGATCGACTCTCATAACTTATGACAGCTTCTCGCTTACAGTGACCTCCTCCTCCTCCTCGACCTCATCGCAGTTCACGAGCTTCTCCTGTTTCCCTCCCCCCTCTCTACATATAACTTAAACCATGTGTTTCTGCACTGAGAAAAAAGCCGTACTGAATTTATGTTCGAATGAGCCCGATTTAAGTATTTTCGATTCAAAAATGAATTACTAAAAATAATAAATTACTAAAATAAAAATTCTTTAACCAAATACTAACAATTTCGATGTAAGAATCGAGTAAAACTCTAAAGTCACTAGAAATGAGATTCCAAATTCATAATGCAAGATTGTTATAGTTTGAATTAATACTAAAAAAGTGTCTAGTTTGAAATACTAAAATATGCAGATTTCGCACGTAAAATATCGTATTTGAGAAGTACTTGACTTAAGTAATTTTAATCTTATTGACATATCATATTCAAACTTATTCAAAGTTACATATATTATATTTAAAAGCTATATTTAATTATATGTATCTAATGTCTGCAAATGTTGTTTAAGTTTAATATTAAATAGCGATGAGCTTTTAATAGTTTTCAATGCATGAGGCAAATTGTTCCATAAACGGACAGTGTACACGTAAAAGTGATTTTCCGAGCTTCTAATTTAATTCTAGGGCATTTAATATTTTTTGGCGCTGCCACGCAGCAAATTTAATTTTTTGGAACAAATAAACAGGCTCCTTTGTAATAAGGATTCTGTGCAGAAGAATCAATGTTCTAAAGTCCACAATTGAAGGCTAAAGTACAAAATTTTCTTGGCAAGTATAGAGGTACGGTCACAACGTCTACGATTAAAAATATAACTGGCAATTGCATTAAAGGCTACCTTAATCCGACGCATGTCATTCGCATTGCAATCGCAAAATACTTTCACTTCGTAAAATAATGTTGGTATCAGTTACATTTTTGCAATTAGCAGCAGTTTTAAGTTCGAAATACTTGATTTTTCCCTCGGTGTATGTTTTCTTTGCTCTCCAAACTCCAACCACTTGGCTGCTTCTTGTCAATCTATCGCAGGTATTGTCAGCATCCATGGAATTTGAGTTTCGCTTTCAGTTTGTGTTTCTATTTTTAAGTTCTGGCATTTTTCACGACTCAAATTGGACGATTCCCTCACTTTCTTCGCATCTTCACGGGGGTAGTTTCACATCTGCCACACGGCAGGGGGAGGCAAATTGAACCTGAGCTCTGCTCGCACTGCAATTGACATTGCACCTAAAACTGCAGCTATAAATAGTCAACAGCTATTGTGGCTATATTTCAACTCTGGGGTACACTTTTCACTAACTTATTATCGCGTCTGCTGCTGATTCTGGCAAACACTTAGTCGAGTTTTAAATGCAGGTTGGAGTACTCCCAAAATGGTTGTAGATTTCTCTAGTTTCTTCCCCAGAACTGGATACTCTTTGCCCAACGCAACCTATGGAAATCCTGTAATCCCTATATGATTCTTAAGTTATTAAACTATCTCGCTTTTTCCCAGGAATCTTTGAGTGGAGCCTGTAAGAATTTTATAATCCCAATGTGGCTCCCAAATTATCCAACTGTCTCTCCTGTTTTCCTTTTTAGTGTGGAATCCTATGTGACTGAAGCAAAGCCTTGTAATCTGATTATCTTAATGTGGCTATGTTTTGATGATCTTTAATTCTCCACTCCCGTTTCATATGTGGTTTCACTCCTAAAAACATTCAACTAGCGTTAACAAGATACTTTCTATCTTTTATTTGGATCTTTCCTTCGAAGTAATTTTCAAGGTGCTAATTTATAAATATTATTTATAATTATTTAACTTTACCTAGCCGACAAAATAGATTTAAAAGATGTTTAGCATTTCAAAATAAAATTTAAAATTCCCCTTTACAAATTATTGCGTCGATTTATTTTAAGCACAAAACTCTTGGGCCGTGCGCACACTGGCATTTGAAAGCTGATAAGCTCAGAGCCTATCATTAAGCTGAAACTTCTAAGCTGCGAACTGAAAACTTTAACTGAAGCTGATGCTCATTTTAATGTAAGTCACTCATTGTTTTTCAACCAATATGGTTTTAAAGCGGCTGCGGTAATTTTTCTTACGGAAAAGAGCAGGGACAACAATTTAGAGTTATGAATACTAATTGCGACTAAAAAAATTAAAGTGAAGGAAATATGCTATAGTAAAATGGTATAGAACAAAATTCCTGTTTCACTCGGAACTGTCGATATTATTCAAAAACTTCTATTTTCAGTTTACAAGATATACATTAATTTTAATTCTTATTTTTTATTAACAAAGTCAAAAATAATCATTAAAATCTAATTTTTAATAAAAAGTTGTGAAATAACACGTATTTCTGATTTTTTCATTAAAAATTAAAAATAGTAGTTATTTTTGAATTTTTATTTAAAAGTTACAAATAAGAGTTATTCCGTAACTTTTCTTTTAAAAATAAAAAAAATTTAAAAGTCAGCTGTACATTTAACTTTCAGTCGCCAGTGTGCGCGTGGCCTTACTATTTCAAATCTTTTTAATAACTACTTTTTAATTTTATTACAAATTTGTAAGATTCAAAAAATTAAAATTAAATAAAAATACTTATCATTCCTAAGGGGCTATCCCCATTCTCCCCTCCACCCCTCGCACCTCTTTCAACTTGAACTTGCCTCATTTTCCACAGCTGTACCACATTGTCGATGGCTTTTCTCCCACTCTGTCCAACATTTAGGCAACAAGGAGGCATTCAATTTGTTTTTACCCATGCTCTAGGCACTTTCTAGCCTTCGAGCAACATTTTAGCCCGCATGCTTGCCAATTGATTTCCCAGTCATCAAAAAAACCAAATCACACGCATGCATTTCCCTCGATCCTCCAGCAAAACAGTTTCACACGCGAAATGTGAAATGTGTGAAAAAAAACCTAAGCAAATGTAACAAACCCAACAGTTTTGATAAACCCAAATAATGACAAAAATTCCAATTTCCCTCTCTCTCTCTCTCTTTCTCTCTCTCTGAGCTGACCAATCGCAAGTCATCAAAATTTCCGCCCGTCTGGCCTGATGGGTGTGATGGAAAATGCCGCAAGTTATCGATAGTTGTGTGTCCATTTTGTATTTGCTCTGTGATGGATTTCCCTTCTCGACGGTGTCCGGATGTGGATCAGCATTGGATTTAAGGTAATTTCCCAGCTTATCCAATTACGCAGTCAGCGAAACTCAAGCAAAACAAGCGACGATTGGTCAGTTTTGTCGCTCCGAGATGGTGCCGAGATCGGGCGATCCCCGATCTTTCGGTTATTACGTGTGTTATTCCACACAATAAACAAGCATGACATCCACAGGCCATCTACCTAATGATCACTGTGCTAATGTCCTCGCGGAATTGCCCGCAGGACATCGCCAAATAACCCGCGACTTCATTCATCGCTCGGAAAATCCCAGGCATCCTTTGGAAGTCCACTTGGCACTTGTCGTCCCCGAAGTACCTGCCTGGATTCCCATCGGGTTTGTCCCTCTCATTAGCATTAGGTAGCGATTCTCGTATCGCAATATTTCATTCATCAGGTAATGCGAGCGGGAAAACCCTTTTTCCTTTTTTCCTTTCCCTTTCCCTTAGCGCTGCCTGATTCCGTTGGAATCTCTGCAGGTGCGTCCGATGGGTTTCCTCTTGTTCAATATATAAGTATTTTTGCAGACAATGATCCCGTCCCATTTTTGCACCTTGTGTTCTGCCAGCATTTGTTGCCGCCGCTCACAATGCTCTGAAAAGGTAATGGACTCTATTGTTGGGAGAGAGTGCAGTTATGGGTTATAGGTCAGCAGCTGATCGGAGCAAATGGAGCGCAAAAAGAGAGAAGAATGTTGTATATATAAAAGAGGGAAGTTGAATTATTTTATTGAAATAAACTAAAAATACTCAACATTATTATTAATTTAAGCTAAAAATAAAAAGATAATTTACGTTAATTTGCCAATAATTTAAAAACGAATAGTAAACAAATATAAAATTATAATTTGAGCATATCAAATTTAAAAAAAAGTTAAATAGCAAGTGGAGCACAAGAAGAGAGAAGAATGTCGTCTGTATCATAGAGGGAAGTCCAAGAATGTAGTTGATAAAAATGCATGTACTTTATTCACTTATAAGTTTTTTTTAAATAAACTAAAAATAGTCGACAAATTTATTTTATTATTTTTATTTTAAACTGAAAATAAAATAAAGAAGAAAATTTACGTCAACAAATAATTTAAAAGCCAATATAAAAAATTATAATTTAAACTTTAAAAGTAAAAAATAAAGTTAAATAATCCTATGTATATAACTTTATCTATAAAATTCACCTGTATATCTATACCATAGATTCTATAGTAATATTTAAGTTGATTTAAGAAAATAAAATAAAGAAGATAATTTACGTTACCAAATAATTTTAAAACGAATAGTTGAAAGACATAAAATTTTAATTTTGGCATTACAATTAAAAATAGTTAAAAACGCATAGCAACCAAACTAAAAAGTTTCATAATCTTGAGGCAGGAGTATCCAAGGAACATTCAACTTTTGCTAAGTAGTCAGCACGCTAGTGACGAATTTAATTTAATTCTTTTCATAATCCTATGTAAGTTACTTCATATATAACATTCCCCTGTATATCTGGAGTAATATCTTAGTTGATTTAAGATCTCAACTCAAACTCTTTAGTAAATGAAATAAAACTCATACTGCCTTAAGTCTTGCAATCAGGTTACGTACTTTCTTTCTCTCAATTATTACAGCCTGGCCCGGTGCATCGGCGCACCTTTTGCCAAAAAAAAAATACAAAAAATAAATAAATATAAAGAATGTTTGGAAAAATGCCAGCAAAGGCAAAGAAAACAAACTATGGCCCAAGATATACGATGTGTGATGTCGTTGACAATGAATGGTTGATTACTACTATACTATATACTACCCCCAGAGCAGATCTCGGAACAGACTCGCTTTTTGGCACGGACAAAAGAACTACCAATCCATAAATCGAAATCGAAGCCAAAAACCGAAACAGAATGAAGAATAAAGAAAGAAGAATGTAGTAGATGGAGGAAAAGAAATCACTGCCACGGGCCTTGGACCGGGTGCATTGCACAATCAATAGATAGACACAGGACCTCATGACACAATAAACGAGGGACTGAGGACAAAGCGACGGACGGACTAAGCGGACACATTGGAGTAAATGTTTTGAAAAGCCAGCGAAAGGAATTGCTTCCAGGAATCGAATGCCTTTGAAAGACGACGTCGGCGTATCAATGTCCTTAGCCAGAAGAAATCAAAAAGTTGGATCACCTGCCTGTCTGTCTGTCTGTTGAGATTATTATGTGCGGGTGCCGTTTAATCCGCCAGTGCCAGTGCTACCTGTGGCCCATTGTTCTCGCCCAATTGTGAATGATCCCGCCAAACGGGGACCCCTCAACTACCCCCCACATCAGATGGCAGGAAAGAAAGAAGCTCTGCATCCTCTGAGCTGCCACTTGCCACATCTGCCCCTGACTTCGATTCCGACTCCGACTCCGACTTCGTGCCACATTCGCGCAGGTTTCGTGCCTATTCATGCTTCGTTATCCTGTCAATGCCTGGGCATTATCCACATTGTCTGTGTCAACGCGTTGTCTTCTTTGCCCTATCGTCCTTTTTTTAGTAAGCTGATTTTTTTTTAGGTATATTGCCGTGTCCTATTTTTGTATGGTAAGCATGCTGTTTAGCCTATTAAATGTGTCTCCTTAAACCAAGTGTATAAATATTTTATAATACTGTTGCGGCGATTAAATGGCAGGAGGTCTGCAGGAAGCGGAAGAAAGCTGATAGTGAAGAAATCAGCGGAAAGAGAGCATAATAAATTAAGATTTTTATAAAAAAAAGAACTTAGCCACACTATTTAGTTTATTAGGTGCTAAAATTTGTCGAAATATATACTACCTCAGGGAAAGAAGTATATGTGGGTGAAGTTATTCAAAAAAAATATACTTTTAACACAAAAGATTTGATGCAGATTTCTCAAAATAATCTTATCATTTAGTTTTCTTTTGAATGACACAAAAATATTCTTAACCCATTAAGTAGTATTTTTTTAAATTTTTTGAAAATTCTAAATATGACTATTTTAACCCATTTTTCCTACTTTTTCCTCCTTTTCATACAAAATGTGCCATTTTAGCAATTTTCAAAAAATTTTAAAAAATCCTAGAAAAAATATTTTTTAAAATTTTTTTTTGCAGTTACTCTTAGAATTGTTTGAAGAATTTTTTTGCATCAAAATATTTTTTGTAAAAAATCGAGGAAAAAAGTGAAAAAAAACACTTTCACAAAAGTTCTAAATTTTCCAAAGGTACTTAATGGGTTAAGAAAATTTTTGTGTCATTCAAAAGAAAACTAAATGATAAGATTATTTTAAGAAATCTGCATCAAATCTTTTGTGTTAAAAGTATATTTTTTTTGAATAACTTCACCCACATATACTTCTTTCCCTGAGTGTATTAACGAATTGGGAATTTTAGGACATTAAAATAAACAAGTGGGAAGGCTACAGTCGAGTTCCCGACTATAGGAAACCCGTACCTTATTTTAAAAAAAAATAAACTATTTTGTATTGCATACTTTTAGGCACCTACATTGTTTGAAACTTAAAACAGCCATTACTACCGTTCTGTTTAGCCGATATTGTTGCGATTAAATAGAATAATAGCTTATAAAAATAGACGTCAATTATTAAAAAAAATACGTAATATTCTAAAAACTGTGCGTGGGGTGGTTTTTCGCGAATTTAAAATTTAGTTCAATCAGCGAAAAGAGTTACTGCAGCTTTGAGTGCGTCAAGTACTTTTAGACCTGTCAATTTCATGCTCTAAGTCAGCGGTGGGCACGCCTTGGCTCCGGGAGCAGCGACTGCTTCCAACTATTTTTCTGCGCCGTAAAGTCGCACAAAAGACTCTCTGTTGATGTTGTTGTAGCTGTTATTGTTGTGCTCCCGAATTCCGATTTCGTGCCCACCACTTCTCTAAGTAGATGTTTATTTTGAATATTTGCAACATGAGCTTGGGAATTCAGAAATCCTTGGGAATTCCAAATCTAAAATACTTCAGAATTATTCAAATAAACAATTATTTAAAAGTGATATACAGTAAGCTATAAATTGTAGCCTTCAATATATCTAGTTGGGCAAAACGTTTTTGGAATTTTGACGTGTATCAAAAACTTGTGTCATCTGCTTTTTTTTAACAATTTACACTTTTAACGCAATTAGGTTCGGAAATATGATTATATTACAGAGAACAGACATAAATACTTCAGGAAAAAAAAACTAGTGACTCTATTCGATTTTAGCCAACAGATTCTTCACAAAAAACTGAAGTCAGATGTAGAGCATTTTCATGAACCAAAACTGATGCAATCACAAATCTAGTTTAGGTTGAGCATTACGCCCATATTAACAGCATTTTTAACACCTTTCGAGCAGCAGGAGGACAACGCTTGACAGACTGCAAAAAAGAGAAATACACATATGTACATACAGAAATACCCAAAACAAAAGCAAAGTTGAGCAAGAAGAAAAAAATAACAAGAGAAAAACTCATTACACCGGTCTCGGGCCAGGCCCAACAATGGAAGCCAAGGAAACCCAAGGATTCGAGCATTGCATCTGCGTCGTCCAGGCAGGCAGCACAAATCAGAAATCAGAAGAAGAACAGAAAAATGCTTTACAGTGTATACTGTCAACCTAGAGATGCTGATGATTCGGATGCGGATTCGAATTCTTGAGGGTGTTGATGTTGGTGGCTTGGCATTGACAGCTGCTCCTTTGGCGCGTCTCGTCTCTGTCTGTCTTGGACAGGGATTTTTTATATTTTTGCCAAGACATTTGTGCATCTGTTTGCACAGCACATGAGAGAGAAGGAGAGTTCCAAGACTCGGACGTTGACTTGCATCTGCGGGCGCACAATGGGCACCAGGAACAAAACGTTCAGCGTCGTCATCAAAATAATCACAGCAGTGGATGATGAAGAGGGGGAAAGAGAGTGTGTGTGTGTGTGGATGTGTGGATGTGTGTTGTGAATGTGACAAACAATAGTGCACCATTCGAGAGCGCCTGCGCTTCGTTCGCTTCCTTGCAACTGATTTTTGGCGGCATGCCACCATCCGAGTTCGAGTTTGAGTTCGAGTTTGAATCCTCGTCCGAGTTCTCTTCGTACCTGAGTCCTTTTGTTGTTCCTCGTCTGCCTTTTGATTCGGGTTTTCTTTTTTGAATTTCATATTCTCCCCTCTGTCTTTGGGTAATGCAACCGCAATTGTTTTGCATTGTTTGTGCTCGCATTTTGGCATGTGCACAACATTTCAATACTTTGTGCTAGGTAAATGAGTTTCTTATCCCGCTTCTGTTTCTCTTCTCGCTCCATTTCACTTACGAGTATGCAGATGCATTCCCTGAGATGTCAGGATCAATGCAAAATTGCATAATAGCAGCTGCTGATGCTCAGCAAAATATTGCAGGTGCTTGCAACTCTGGAAACAAATTTGATTTATCTTTTGAAGAAAATAAAATAAATATTTATTCAACTAGTAATTATTTAATATTTGTAAAATCAAATTTATTAATTGATGATTCTTATTTTAAAAATAAGTTTTAGCTCCCGTTTTTTATTTAAATAATAATTTAATTGACAAAAAAAAATATTCAAAAAATATTTTGATTATTCTTATTTTTTTTTATTTTTTTTTTATGATTGCAAAAACTACTCAAAACAATGAATAAGTAACTTGATATTGTGTAAGAACTTAAATTTATTTATATATTTGATTTATCTTATGAAGAAAATAAGTTAACTAATTATTTATATAGAAGTTAAATAACTTCTAATCGTAAGATCAAATTTATAAACTGTTGATTCTTATTTTAAAAATAAGTTTTAGCTCCCGTTTTTTATTTTAATAATAATAATTAACAATAGAACTTTTATTTGTATTATTTAAAATTCAAAATAATTTTTCAGCTTTTTTTTTTGTTTAATTTTATTTTAATGATTGTTAAAACTACTCAAAACAATAAATAAGTAGCTTGAAATTGTTTAAGTATTTAAGTTTATTTATATATTTTTAAATTCATCACTTATTTCATTTTTCTGATTTATATATCATGTAAATATTCCTATATTCCCTGTAATTATTTTTAGAAATATTTTTACTCATACAATTTCTGTAGGAAAAATCCAGCTTGTTGTGTGTAAATTAAAACAAATGAATTTGATTTTATGCAGCTGATAGATACCTAATGATTCAAAAATTCGTTAAACAAAACACTTTCCCATGAAATAACAAAACGAATTCGTGTGAAAGCCACTGACCACCAGAATAATCCAGCATCCTTCGTAGAAATTGCCAATCCTTTGAGTAGTTAACATAATGTGCCCACATTAACAACGAGAAATCAAAAACAAAAACCAGAAAAATGAAGATGATTTTCAGGGGAAACAACAATGAGCCCAGTTGACAAGCTCGCGTATTTACAATTACAAATTACACAAGTTTATCGGGGACTTGACTGACAAACGATCTCTGATCGGAGCTCGCATTCCGCCCTTGCCCCAGTTGGACAATCAATAAACGCGTTAAAGTGAGAACAATCAATCCAGCACGTTCTAACGATTTACATGTCAACTTGACAGACAGACAGACAGTCAGTCAGACAGACCTAAGACAATGAGTTTGAGGGTTTTTTTTTTTTGGAGACTGGCGCTACGTGTGTGTCCAGGTGTCCCTTTTGATTTTACTTCATTTTATTCCGGGTTTCACTTTCATTTGTCAGCGGCGTTTGACACCTTGTTGCAAAGACCAATGCAAGTTGCGATATCCATCTATAGGCAGGCCATACCGTACTGAGAATCGCCCTCTGTGGACACAGTTGTGTCGGCTTTCAAAGTTTCAAAATAAAATTTGATTATGCTCGCGTGATAATAATTATGGAAATGGAAATGGAAACTTATGGGACAGTCGAGAGAGGCATCGCAAGCTTCTGGACTCGATGACAATCGGTCTCATTGTTTCCGTTTCCCACCATTTGCCTTTTGTATATGAATTGCGTCTTTGGCTGTGTTATTTCCACCTCAATCAACCTTCCAGACAACCAGACAACCAAACAACCAGCTGCGTGGCAGACCTTACGGCTGCCGAGTAAATTTTATGGTTAACTACGCTCGACATTTGTGCTATTTAACCTTTTGTGCAACGCTTATCGAAGCTCTTACGATCCCAAAAGCCGATCTATCCCCTTGCCCCTGCCCCTGCCACTTCCCCCAACCATTAACCCTTTGATTGCCCCACGTGCGTTTTGTTTACCTCGGGACTGACTCGGAACTCACTCGGAACTGACTGACTGGCCCTGTTTTAAGTGATTCTGTGTACAACGTATGTTAATTCGTGCCAAGTGTTCCGATAATAAACGAGTAAATTTGTTTGTCAACTCAAATTTACTCAGGGGCTCAAGCCGCGTGATGACAATCATATTTGTGATAATGAAACTCACAGCAAGAGTCTTATCAAAGATTACAGGAAGGGCATTTATTAAAGCCATAATAATAACATAGAAACTGCAAATTGCAAAGAAAAAGGTTTGTTCTAGTTAAGACCTCTGAACATGCTTTCAAAATTGATTTTTAGTTAGCTTAGACTTAACTTAGTTTCAATCATACCTGTTAAATAATGATTAGTAATCAAAATAATTTTTAATTAGATTATTTTTGCTTAAAAGTCAAACAAATAACGATTATTTTCGATTTTTCCCAATTATTTTATGATTACGATTACAAAAAACTAAAAAAAAATCTAAATTTATTACAATTATTCAAAAATAATCAAAAATAATCTCTTGAGTATTCGGATTATTTTTGACTATTTTCTGATTATTTTAGATTATTTATAACTATTTGGAGAAAAAAAAAATTATTTTAAATTTTCACAATCAAAATAGCCATCAATACTTACCAAATATTATTAAACATTTCGATTATTCAGAAAATCCACTAAAATAAATTCTCTTTTTACACAAAAAAATTCGTCAAAGCAGGTTTTGTAACAGTTTTAAGTTAAAACTTTGAACCCAACGGGGGAATCAAACCTAAACATTGAAAATTTAGAGTACAACAAATCTAAAATATTCAGAAATAATCAGAAAAAAATCAAAAAAATCTGAATGCTCAAAAAGATTTTTTTTTAATATTTTTGATTTTTTCTGATTATTTCTGTATGTTTTAGATTTTTTGTACTCTTAATTTTCAATGTTCTTCATTTTAGATATTTTTTATTTTTTGTAATCGTAATCATTACTATCATCACTACGATTATTTCTAATAAATAATCTAATTGATTAGTAACTCTAATCGAAATTTTACAGGTATGCTTCTAAACCAAACTGACAGAATATAAGTATGTAATGGGAATGAAATAGGTATCTCATAATCAGGTGTTATTTTATTATCTTATAAAAAAACCTCTTTACGAGGTGAAAGTCTAGTGACGAAAATATTTTCATGTCCCAAAATTTGTGATATCCAATTTAGTGACGAATAATATTAAGTTTTACATAAAAATTATAAAAAAGAATATTGTTACACTCGGCAACTTAGTCTTAGTAAGCACAATTGTAAGTTAAATTGATACTTTTCGATCGGTATATAATTCGAACTGATCGGACAGTACACTTCGTGCTGCTTTCGTCACTAGCGCAGACTGCCGTCCGCAGTGATTAAAATTAAAAACTTGTAACTTAAATATTATTGTTTAATTTGAGACAAATGAGATTTGACAATAAACAAGAATTTAGATAGATGACCATTGTTGTTTGTTTTATTTCCTTCTCTGCAGTGGCCTTGATATTAATAATGTTGTAATTATTAGGCGTTTCCAAGTGTTCTATCTGAAAATAATATAAAATGGTTTACTTAGCAATCTTTCTTTATTAAAGGAAGTATTTATATTTACCATATTCATAGATCCTCATACTTGGCTTTCTTCTATTGCTGGACATTCACTGAGTTCAGTTTCTACGCACTCGACTCGTTTATGGGGCATCGCAAACATCAGTTTCCTCCAGAATTGGGGATCGTCTCGCCTGAGATACGTGTTGTACACCATGTAGCGCTTCAGCTCGGAGTCGAGTTTATCAATATCCACATCTGGATATAGTATGACAATCAGTCGCTTGTCCTTGTCCATTGAAGTGGCCTTAATGGCCGAGCGGAATTCGTAGCGACCCCAGGACGAGTTGACGAAGTTGTTGGTCATCAAGATGATGATCCGCTTGGACTCTTGAATTGATCTCAATATGCAGTCCGAAATGGCGTCGCCTATCACCCAGTCCCGTTGATAGAAGCAGAGTTGATATCCGCGTGGTCCTTTCTCCAGTTTCTGAATGTACTCCTTTATCAATTCCAGGTCAACATGAGAAAATGCCAGAAATGCATCCACTTTTAGGTTAGTGTCAACTATGGGATCCGGTCGGGATGTCCATTTGAGGCAAAGATTCCGCTCGTATAGCCACATTAAAATTGAGGTTTTTTTATACAAAAGTACGATAATCACAAAAGCCAATACAAGAAGTGATCCGAGAATATAATATAGTAAGTAAGATGTACAGTTGTCTGCTTTCAACGAAATCATCGAAAATATAAAATGCTTTCCTTGGCATTTCAAATCATTACGATCATCGATATCATTAGACAAACGGGTGACGAAATTAAACATATCGATGGCATCGCAATTACATATCCATGGATTTCCCGATAGCCACATTTTTAAACCTGCTCCTCTTGTGAGGAATTCAACTAATTTGTGATCCAGAAAATGAAGACTGTTGTTGCGTAAGTCCAAAATAGTTAAATTGGGTGGCAATTGCTCAACTGTTATACTTGTCAAGTTGTTGTTGGACAGATAAAGTCCTCGTATATTGGAATAACCATATAAAGTTGTGTTTGGCAACTGCGTTAAATTATTGTGGGTGAAGTCAAGGTGTGTTCCTCCTATTATTGGTATAGGCAGCTCTGGAATCTTTTTCATACCATTACTTGAACAATTTATCAAAAATTTATCAAGTGATCGGTAGAAATCGCATGTGCAACCATTGGGACATGGCTTTTTATGAATATCAACATTAAGTTGGCAAGGAGAATTTGAATCTCGACAAATAAAAGCTGTCATATTCGTTTTTGGAATTTCTTCATCTCCATATAGGTTTAAAATCGTTAATTTATTTTGTATTATAGTGGAGCTGAAATAGATTGATGTGAATTAAAAATATATATTTTAGAATTGATTAACTTCTATTTATAAGCATACCTTAGCCAGTCAGATTCATGAGATACTACTCCTTTAAGATTTAAAATTCTTAAATTGACTAAATCTTCAAAATGTTTCTTGGTGAGATTTCTGATGCGGCAGTTAATAAAACTTAATGAAGTTATCTTCGTTAGGCCTTTAAAAAATAGTTGAGGTATTTCTACAATATGAAAATAGTCAAATACCAATTCAAATTTCTTTAAATTGTCCATGCCTCTCAGAAATGTTTCATTGAGGCTTGTAGGTATGTCACGATTTGAATAATCCCGAAATTGAATCCGCATCTCTTCAATCTGAGTTAGATTTGATAAATTTAAATCGAGGCATTCGATTAATTGTTTTTTAAGTGACAACTCAAGTGTTTTGAGATATTTAAACCCTTGTAAAATCTCATAAAAAGGCATACAACGACTCTCTTGACTCCACGAAATGTTTTTTGTGTTAGGAAAATTCGAAGATAGCAAATTGAAATATTCACTTCTTGTATAATCTTTGGGGAAATTCACAATTTTGATCTTGTTTACGTCATTTTTAGTGCAAGTTTTGAAAATGCGGCTTTCACAGTGTACGCTGGTCGTGTTGCATTTATTTTGTTGATTGTTAAGATTAATTTGTTCACATTCTCTTAGACAATTCAGTATAGTTATCGCTTCATTTTCAAACGAATTATGTCCGGGATTTTCGCATGAAAAGCTTAAAAAACCGTAATCTCTATCAAACTTTCTTTTACTAATTGTCATTGTAGGTCTAAGGCGGCCAGATGCACAATCATGTACTATTGCCAAATACAAGTATAGGCACACAATTTGAAGTATGTTTTTCCTCATTTAAAATATAGTAATTCGGTCTTCGAGGTTGGCAAATCAAATTGAAACTGTGAAACGTTTGGATCAGCTCACTCCTCAATGGTTTGAAATTATTTCTCTTATCAACAAAGGTTGAATAGGCAACAGGGTGTATAGGCTATACCCTAGAAAATATCTCCAACACTTAGCTCAATAAAGTATTTGCAAAATTCTTTCTTTTTTTTCAAATAATTTATAGCACTAATAGTTGCTGTAAGTATTAGATATTGCCAAGACTTCATTACTTTCGCATTATTTACACTTTTTAGAAATGCTTATATACCCTGGATAGAGTATGCTCCCACAATTTGAAAAAGTTGATACTGTGCGATTATATGCCTATTCCCAGTGGGATAGGTTCAAGAATTAAAGAACACAATGTTAGTTTGTGAATATACATTAGGGTGTCCCTTATTTGGTCAAAGTCAATATTTTTAAAACGCATACGGGCTAGTTCTGTTCATTAGGTCCTAAAGCACTCAGAAATAAATTTTTACCTCAATCGGAGTATGATAACCCGTGCCGACTTGGATCGGAAAATTTAAAGATTATATGGGACAAAAAAATTTTTTTTTATTTTTTTAATTTTTTATTTTTTTATTTTGTTCATTAGGTCCTAAAGAACTCAAAACCAAGTTTTCACCTTAATCGGAGTACGATAACCCATTCAAATTTGCATCGAAACATGAAAAAACAGTATTTTAACACTGATTATACATTTTTCGATGATTTTTCATGTTTCGATGCAAATTTGAATGGGTTATCGTACTCCGATTAAGGTGAAAACTTGGTTTTGAGTTCTTTAGGACCTAATAAACAAAATAAAAAAATAAAAAATTAAAAAAATAAAAAAAAATTTTTTTTGTCCCATATAATCTTTAAATTTTCCGATCCAAGTCGGCACGGGTTATCATACTCCGATTGAGGTAAAAATTTATTTCTAAATGCTTTAGGACCTAATGAACAGAACTAGCCCGTATGCGTTTAAAAATATTGACTTTGACCAAATAAGGGACACCCTAATATACATATATGTATATTTATAAATATATTGGCACAATCATTGGGTACTTAATATACTCAAAGGCGTAGACAGGTATTTTAAGGGGGTAGCGGATAGCATAGAAAATTGATAGAAATAGCCAAAAAATAATGAAGTATTCAAATTGATTTTTATTATTTTTTCAGCTGTGCTTGGATTTTTGAGCTTATGCGAATGTTTCCTCAGCTTATTATAAAAATTGATCTCCTTAGAATATAATAATAAAAGTTGTACATTTTGTAGTTTTGTTCCCAAGATTAAGTAGTATATGGACTTTGGAGTATGGACTTCTGTCCCTTAATTGATTCACAGGCTACGCCCTTGTGATCATGTGTAGCTGATAAAATAAAACACTTAATGTTTTGGTTGGAGTTTGATTTATTTGGTACAGTCGAGCTGAACTTCATATAAGCAAAGAATGTTATAAAATAATAATTCAAATATAATCTTTCTTAGACCACGTACTTAAAAAAAGTACAGGGGTCTATTAACTTTGTCACAAAAGAAATGTGCATAACAGGCAGAAGGAGGTGTGGCAGACCCCATAAGGTATATATATTCTTGATCAGCCGAGTCGATATAGCCTTGTCCGACTGTCCGTCTGTAGGAGCGCCTAGATCTCAGAGACTATAAGAGCTAGAGACTCCAATCTTAATATGTAAGTGCTTCAACGCCCACAAAATAGAAATACAATTATCATATCAATTTTAAAGATAAAGACACTAAACTTGGCGCGTTGATATCTGAGATAGTCCTAGACATCCTAACCAAATTTGATTGAAATCGGAGCACTATATCACATAGCTACCATTGGAACGATCAGTCGAAAATAAAGTCTTAGTATGAAAATCGTTTTTGTTGTTTGAGATTTTTAAACCAAACTGACAGAATATTCATATGAAATGATCCCACACATCCTGACCGAATTTGGTTGGAATCGAAACACTGTATCATATAGCTGTCATAGGAAAGTTAAGATGCAGTATAAAATTGTATGTTCTCTTTGGAGATATCTCAACCAAAGTCCAAGATTTGAAATTATCAATTGTCTTTTACATTATGATCGAATTTGGCTTAAATCGGTTGACTAGATTATAGATCGTACTTATCTTATTAACTTATCGTAGTGCCAGGGCGCAGGGTATCTAAAAGTCTAGCACACTCGACTGTAGCCGCAAGAAGTTCTTGAGAATAAACTCCGCGAAATTTTCGCTGTCAATTTTTGTATGTATTCAATTTCTCAATACTCCATAGTTAATTCAACTAAATTAAAACTCCTTTTTTTTAAGGTAAGCTTTGAGACTTAACTCGTCTGTCAGTTGAAGTTGAAATTAATGTAGTCGATTTAATTTCCATGTTACTAGCACGTTCACCTTTCAAACCACTCAAAATCAACAAACACAAATAATTGAAAAATTTATATTAAAATTGTTAAATTTCGCCTTTTTAGCAGCTGCACTGATTGAGCAGCAATCACATTAGGTCCACAACTAGCACAGTATGGAGGAGTATTCGCGTGAGCCTTGCCCATATCGCATTGTCGACGACTCGGGCGGCGCTTTCGCCATGGGCTGCATTGGCGGCGGCATTTTCCAGGCCCTCAAGGGATTCCGGAACGCCCCGCAGGGTCTGAGTCGGCGACTCATCGGCAGCATGGCGGCGGTCAAGTCGCGTTCGCCGGTGATCGCTGGCAACTTTGCGGCCTGGGGCGGCATGTTCAGCACCATCGACTGCACCCTGGTGCATTTCCGCAAGAAGGAGGATCCGTGGAATTCCATAATCAGCGGTGCTGCCACTGGTGGCATTCTGGCAGCTCGCAACGGCCTGGCCTCCATGGCTGGCAGTGCCATCATTGGCGGCATTCTGCTCTCGCTTATCGAGGGCGTCGGCATCCTCATCACCCGCATCTCGGCCGAGCAGTTCCGCAATCCCGTGCCCCCTGCGGATCCACACGACGCCAATCTGAACATGATGGACTCGGATTCAGCCGGTGCATTCGGCTTTGGTTCACGCACTCCAAACGTTAATACCTAAATCAAAATTCGTTTATAGTTTTCACGTAGATAAATATCATGACATGTAGCTCGAATTGTATTCAATGCGAGCGTAATGGCAATATAAATAACACTACTCCTTATAAAGTGAGAGTCTCTGGTCAAATTTGGCATTTTATTTTCGATGCAAGGCTTAAATGGAAAATTTTAATTTGGTTAATTCTGAAGTAAATCATATTAATTATTTTTTTATTTATTTGTTTCCTAACGCTACAAGACAAGGCGCTATTCATACCCAAGTTTATTATTACATTCAAGTTTAAAGTCTAAAGTAAATGCATAACTTAGGTTAAGCAATGTAAATGAAAAATCAATTTGCATATTTCTTTTTATTATTATAACTGCTATTTATAATTCTATTGTTCGGTATAAATAGGTGATTTGTTTTTATTTAAATTTTTTTATATTTAAAAGTTTTTATCTCTATTTTATTAAAATTGTTTTTAATATCAAAATAGATTCAAAGTTCCAGTCACTATGAACTATCTAGAAATTATAATCGTATTAGTTGAAAAAATTGAATAAAAATCTGAAGCTATAACTTTTGGATTCGATTGACAAGCGATTTCTAAGAATTTAATTTGCCTATGGTTTTTTCATGCTTTGCTTAAAATACATTAGGAAAATAAATTAGAAAACTTTATAAAAATTGTTATATTTTCAAATTAGGACAAATATGTTTTAAAAGCATTGAGTTTTTATCATACCTGTTAAATAGTCATAAGTAATCATAATCATTAGTAATTAGATTATTTTTGTTTAAGAGTCGAGCCAATGATTAAATTACGATTATTTTGAGTTTTGCCCAATTAATGATTACGATTAGAAAAAATAAAAAAAAATCTGAAATTATTACAAATATTCAAAATAATCAGAAAAAATCAAAGATAATCAAAAATAATCGTTTTGAGTATTTCGGATTATTTTTGATTTTTTCTGATTATTTCTGATTACTTATATTTTTTTAGATTGTTTAGTAAAAATTTAAATTATTTTAAATTTTCACAATCAAAATATTCAGAAATAATCAGAAAAAACCAAAAATTATTCGGAAATACTTAAAACGATTATTTTTGATTATTTTTGATTTTTTCTGATTATTTTGAATATTTGTAATAATTTCAGATTTTTTTTTCTAATTGTAATCATTAAAAATTCACAAATTTTTAAACAGTGAATTATATAATCACTTCGATTATTTTTAATAAATAATCTAATTGATTAGTAATTATAATTGAAATTTAACAGGTATGGTTTTAATGTAGGTAATTTAATCAATTCCTCAACACTTTCTATGTGAGCAATAAAGGACAAATTAAACATTTTTGTTTTAACTTTTATTATAAATAAAAATATATTGATAGCTTGATTTAATTATCTAAAGTGTATTCAAACTTGATCTACATTTAAAGTATTTAAAATTTAGAAAATATATAAAAACTTTTTTAAAATTTCTACTGGCCTAGGACTCTGGTCAAGCTAGATTTGATTAAAGAAGGCATCAAAGAAGAGCAAAGTACTCAATAAAGCATAAACTTAATTTTTAAGAAATAAATTATAACGAGTTTGAACAATATGAAAACTACTTCTGCATATGGATATACTTCACTCTATTGAGAAGAGAAAACTTTATTGTGAGTCCTTTTTTGATATGCTGTCAGTAGATGGGCATTAATTTCTCTGTAATTAGCAGTTCAATAGCGTATCGTTATGCAAAGTACAAGTAAAGGCGACAGGTAGTTAAAGGAGAGAACAATACTATATATACAGTCCACACTCGGCGTTCACACACACAACACAACACACTTGACACGCGTCGGAAGCAACAGGCTGTTTATATTGGCAAATGTTTACCTGTTGAGCTCGCCGTGTTTACCTGTTGTCCCGCTGAGCAGCGAGGAGAGGAGAAGAGAGGATGAGCCTGCGCCGGCGCATAGAGTCAAGTGTGGCACAGAGTCCAGCAGTGTTTTGTGGGTGTGGCAAGTTCGTTTACAACCTGTGCACTTGAGATGACCACAGTTGAGATGGACAAGAGATGAGCAAGCCTAATAATTATCACATTTCCCTATCCTCCCGACTACCGGCCACGTGTTGACCCCAGTCCACTGTCTGCATTTCCAACTCAGGTACAGTGGAAGTCACATCGAGGATTTCCCTCACACATGGGACAGCAAAACGGTGGGAAAATGTCGCCCAGTTATAAAATCGCTCTTTATGATAATGTTGCTAATATGAAGTTTCTTGAACCACATGGCAATTTCTTGAATAACCAGAGAGACAGACTCGGAGACAGCTTGGTGCCCGCCTTGGGAACCGGAACTGGGAACTGGGAAGATCCTTTAGCACGAACCAAACCCAACAACATATGTAACTTTGACTCGTGTGTTTTTTTCTTTCTTCTTCTCAATTCTCTGCATTTCCATTTTCATCCAAGCGCCGCTTCTCGCGTAATGTGTGTGAAATTTCGTTCAGCTTGCCTTGAGAAATTCCTTGGTCCATGGTCCTTGGTCCTTGGTCCTGGTAGCACGCCTGGCGCTACAGGAAATTCACATTTTGCCATAAAAATGCACATTATCATGTGGCACAACAACAGATCGCACCTACGTGCCTTGGTACGTACTCTTTCCTGATTCCCATGCTAACACACACAAACACACACACACAGGAACACACACATGTCCTAGTTAACAGTTCGCAGTTCCGCTTGTTTTTCCAATCATCTCCCGACCAGACGTTGCCAAAAAGGTAAAGGCGCTAGAATTTGTTTAGCGAGGCGCTGCTGGAGTCTACCTTTGGCGGGAATTCAGTCTCTCAGCCATGGCAAACAGCCTGGGAAAGTCGAAGGTGCCGCGGAGGTGAGAGAAGGGCCAAAGTTGGGTATATACTTACATACGTACACATGTGAATGTGGTGTGTGAATTATAGAAAAGTCCATGTGGAGGATAAATTAATATCAAATCAAATACTGTTCAAATCTGGGATTCAAATCTGAAACTGAAACTTTAACCGAAACAAAAAACCGAATTTGTTTCAAACGAAATAACCGTTAAAAACCGATTCATGCATAACTTTAATTTCAGTTCGGTCAAACATATCATTTAATTTCGATATTAAAGTGTTATTCTAGATATTTAAAGAAAATTGTATTTTTTTTTTAATTTGTATATTCAGTTCATTAAAAAGATTTTTTTAAATTTTGTTAATAATTGTTTTCAAACTCACATATTTTTAACATTTTAAACAAGGTTTTTTGCGAACCGAAATCATATCAGTTTTTCGAAACCGATTAGCGAAAAACAAAATGCGAACATAACCGAAACCGTAACTGAAACCGATACAAAAAATTAAAAATAATCTAAAATTATAACAATTATTCAAAAATAATCAGAAATTATATCAAAAATAATTATTTTTAATTTTTTTCTTATTGTTTCTGTTTTTTTTTGATTATTTCTGATTATTTATAACTATTTAGTAAAAATCAAATTATTTTAAATTTTCACAATCAAAGTAGCCAAAATAATCAGAAAAATCAAAGATAATCCGAAATAATCAAAAACATTATTTTTGATTATTTTTGAATTTTCTGATTATTTATTAAAAATTGTAATAGTTTTAGATTATTTGTAATTTTTGTAATCATAATCATTATGTAATCACAAATTTCCAAAAATATTCTTATTGATTAGTAATTCTAACCGAAATTATCCAGATATGCTTTCAGATAATACTAAAATGCCTTCCATTTTATTGTTTCGTTTCTATATCAATACATAGTTGACAATATTACATAATTGGATTTCCCACTTAATCTATCCGGTAATATTCAAAACATGTGTTGGGTGATTTTTAATATATTTGAATTCGACAATGATGTAAGCTGAAATAAAAAAATAAGATATTTTAAGATATATCTAATAAAATACGCATTTTAATTACTTGAGTTCTTAAATTTTTGGGAGTTGCGATATTCAGCATATACTTTATAGGATGGGAGATGCTTGCTTCTCCCTGTTACATACATTGCAACGAATACAATATACCCTTTTACCTAATTTTTAAGTAAAGGATGTAAAAATTTAAAAATCTTGATAAGGCTAATCAGTTAACAAATGGCAACCCTTAAAGTTAAAACTGGACAACCCAAAGTCTCACACCTACACCAACGCCTGATGGTGTGACAGGCACGGACTATGGAAACACACACACACACACACAGGCACACACACACATGCCAAGCACATGTGTTTGACCAGCCAACAAAATACCCCAGTGTAAACAACAACAACAACAACAACAGAAGTGAACCAGAAGAAGAAGATGGAAGAAGAAGATCTCTTCTGGGATTTTTTGCATGCTGCGCCCGCATGGCGCTACATTTAAGACATTTGCTGAGACGGCCAAGATGAAGAAGAGGAAGAGGAGAATGAGATGGTAAAATGGTAAATGGGTTCGCTTGTTTACAGTTTACAGTTTGTGCACAGATTGCAGATAGAACAGGGGAAAAAGAACCCGCAGTTGGAATAAGCCTTGGCACATGTCAATGTCAAAAAACAAGAAAATAAAAACATTGAACCTCAAAAGGAATTTCGCCGACTTGATGGCACCTTTCGATATGTTGTGTATATAGTATTGCATTAGAATTTTGATTCTTTTTGCATTTTTCGTACATTTCGTATGCCGAGAATCACAGCGAATCAAGAATCGAGAATCGGCGCCAAAAATCTCATGCATATCAGATACAAAATTCGGTAGATCTAGAGAGATATCTGTACTATATGTATGTGGGGACTGCAGGCGGGCAATGCATTGAATAAGTTGACGAGTGTATTCGAGTACTCGCATCGTGTTTTGTGTTATTAGAATATCTTAAATAAATTAACAATGTGACACTGTGCAAGTTCATGGCCAACAAGGTGGGCCTGAATCCAAATCCAAAACTCAATCCATACTATTGGCGACTACTGTACGTATAAAAGACGTATTCCCAACACGAGTTGTCCCTGAAATATACGGGGCAATGCACTTAACCAAGTCATGTGATTTTTCTCGCTGAATTAGAGGGGAGTGTAGTACTTCACCGCCTCCTCCTCCTGCTCCACATAATATTGCAATAGTTTAGAGGCAATGACTTTTTGTGGCAAAACACAAAACACACTCCACACACATTTATTGAGAATTCGCCGATTTGCATCTCATCGATAATCGTTTCTCAATTTTCAACTGCCGCCGCGTCGCTTCATATTTATGCAATGTGCATATATGTATTTTGGTTTGGCTGATGAAACCCAAAATTGATGAAATCATCACTTAGGCCCCTTTTGAAAGATTGGACTGTACAATTGACCTTAGCCCACAAAATGTGGTTGCAGCCAGTGCTCAATTGTGGGTCATTTCCACTGAAGTCATTAATATAAAAATAATTCAGTTCAAATTTAAATATTTATGCAAAAGAACTGAACTGAAGCTGAAGAACGTTTCAGCATCTCAGGTGTGATAAAATGCGTAACCAAATGATTTCTTGTTTCTTGGAATTTCCAGAGCTTTCAATGCCACAGACTCTGTCTGCGATATGTAAGTATATTCTCCATACGACTCAAAATAAAAATGAAAGTGAAGTTCAAGTAAAAGTAAAGCGAAATAAACGAAAGTTGACTTGGATCAAATACATCATAAATAAAATTGTCATTTCTCAGCAGCAGAAAAGGAATAGGCTCGTATTTGATTTTTGTCATCATTAAAAAGTTGCTGAATTTAAAGAAACTTGAGAAATTTTGAGAAGGGAAACATTTCGATATTGACTTTATATTATACATTTAACAATTAAAAATTAAAAATAATTGTATTTTACAATTATGGTGAATAGATCATTTTAATCTCATTTATTAAAAAGTTTTTCTTCATATTTGTGTTCCTTTTTTTAAACGAAGCATATTTTTTTTACGAATTTGGAAATAAACCACAGAAATTTCAGAGTATCGGAAAAATATATCTGTATCAAAGCTCAGTCAAATAAATTTTTATTTACTCAGATTTCCGTAGGAATACCCTCAATCACACCTGTTAAATTTCCATTAGAATTACCGATCAATTAGATTATTTTTTGGAAATAATTTTAATATCGTGACTATATAATTCACTGTTAAAAAATTTAGTTATTATATAAGTTTAGTTTATTAGTTATTTAGTTATTATATAATGATTGCCATTACAAAAAATCAGACATAATCTAAAATTATTATTTTATTGTTCAAAAATAATCAGAAATAATCAAAAACAATCTTTTTGAGTATTCGGATTATATTTGATTTTTTTCTGATTATTCCTGATTATTTTTGATTATTTCTGATGATTTATGACTATTTAGTAAAAATCAAATTAAATTTTCACAATCAAAGTAGCCAAAATAATCAGAAAAATCAAAAATAATCCGAAATAATCAGAAAGATTATTTTTGAATAATTGTATTATAATAATTTTAGATTATTTTTTATTTTTTGTAATCGTAATCATTTAATAATTGGGCAAAACCAAAAATAATCGCAATTTAATCATAAGTTCGACTTTAAAAACAAAAATAATTTAATAACTAATCATTATTTAACAGGTATGCTCTCAATATGGTAACATGGCAATTTAGTAATTTCTATTTCCAAATTAGTGTTTTTAAATTTATTATTAATTTCTTAAATATCAATACAATTTTCATAGACACTTTCCACTCTTTTCAGTACATATATAATTTACTTTTATTTGAATGACAAAGTTGAATAACCGATTTCAATCAAAGTTGAAAGTCGCCATTCATCTTGCAAGTCGAGCGCTTTCCTAAATGTATTTCTCGCAGACAATTTGTTGATGTCTTCCCATTGCTCATCATGTACAGTGTACACTTTGTTTCGATAGACAGAAGACACAAGGCAGAGTCGACTTGGCATGAACCTGATACTTGATACTGGATATTGGATACTGTCTCCCCTCGAATCCGTTACAAACTCGTGAACTCGGCTGCCAGAAGACGCAGCTCCTGCTCTTGGCAGTTGCAAGTTGCAAGTTGGAGGAAAGTTCGTGACATGGCATCAACAGTTTGTCATTAAACATTTCGACAATAATTTGCTTTGTGCTCGTATTTATATGCACACTTGAATGTATTATATTTTTTTTTCTATTTTTTATTATTTTTTATTCGCATTTCTTTTGACTTGCCTGACTTCCCGAACTGTTTGTAATCGTAGACGGTAGACAGAGTCAGTCAGAAATTGTTATGGCAGGTAATTTACATAAAAGATAAGTGGATGCAGCACTACTTACAATTCTGATTAGCCTGAGAGTCAGAGGAGACAGAAGAGACCTGTCTATTGTAGGCAAAACTCGCCACGAAATGCGCCTTTTGTTATTGTAAATACACTTTGTGACTTTTGGCTTTTGTGTTTTTTATTTTTGTTATTTTGTGGACTGCGACTTCCTAAAGGTATTAAAAACATCAAGAATATAGAATATTTAGCTACTTGTTGCCGCGTCTCAATTGTTATGGAAATGTGTGTTGTGCTCAGGTTGCGTATACGACGTGTGTGCACATACTCAGAAGACACTCATGTGTGTGAACTCTTGATCTCTCCCTCTCTTTCTCTGTGAGTCCAACTATCTCATTCCTTCTTTTAAAAAAAACAATAGCCAGTGGCAGGCAGTCCCTGACCCGCTTAGTTAGCGTTATCTGCATCATTGCGACTCAAAGTCTCAGTCGTAGTTTGCGCCAATA
>JBAMBL010001410.1:52500-120150 GCA_037043405.1 Drosophila subquinaria
CAGACAGAATGACGTCATCCCTCAAAGAGAGGAAGAGAGAGAGAGAGAGAGAGCGAAAAAGTGGACGAAATTATAGATGTCTGCTTTGATTTGAAAAGAGTAAATTATAGAAAATTTGAAAGCACAAATCAGCAGATTAAAACTATCAAAGATAAAAGAAAGAATGGAAATACTACAATTTCTAATATCAAAATGTTATTAAAAAATTAGAAATTAGCAAAATAAAAAATTAGGAAAACCCAAAATCAAAACAGTTTAGCTAAAAATATTTTATTCAAAATTATATGGAATTGAGGAAATTATATTAATATATAGTATATATTATATTATAATAATATTTAAAAATTAAACTATTATTTTGGAATTTTAAACATGATGGACCCAATATTAAATTATAAACAGGAATTCAAACCCTAACCGAATCCGTAACCTTTAAGCCGAAACTCTGTAAACCAAAATAACCGTTTAGTAACCGTTTCATTTATAAGGCGATTACGAATATCACAACTAAAAATTCAAAATTATACATAAGAAAATATAAATCAAAAATCAAAATTAAAAATAAAAAAATAATTTTTCGGTCTTTTATACTCCCAAAAAAAAATTATTTTTTTATTTTTAATTTTGATTTTTGATTTATATTTTCTTATGTTTAATTTTGAATTTTTAGTTGTGATATTCGTAATCGAATTTTCATAGCACTGAATAAGAGCAAATAAAATAAATTTGTTAAATGAAATATTAAAATTGTTAAAATGTAACTAAACTACATAAAAACTGAAAAATATGTGAAATAAATGTGTGAATGAAACATTAAGAAAGTAATGCCTTTTTAATTATTATTATTATGTTATCAATATAATTATATTTTTCAAAAACGTTTTTTTTTTGTGAAACAAACTATGCCGAAACATACAAAAATCGGTTAGCCGTTAAGAAACCTTTATTCAACGATTTTGCGTAACCGAAAACCTAAATCCGAACATAACCGAAACCGTAACTGAAACCGATATTCGTTTCGGTTTTAATCCCTGATTATAAATATAAAAATATATTAAATTATTATAAATATTTCTTATCTTTGAAGTCTTATTATTCCATTGCTCTGTTTTTTTTTTATGTGGGCAAATGGGCGTGGCATATTAGCTCAATTTGCCATGGAAAATCGTATCCTTAAATCTGAGGAAAATAGTGTAATAAATATAACTTATAATAACATTACACTATCATTCAGTTAAATTGTCTACATATAAGTACATTTAACCCAACTCTCACTAACACTTATTTTCACTCACTCATAGTTAATTTTTAACCGCTTTTCCCTCATTCCCCCTTGTTGCATGCCCCATTTCGCAGTAATTCAAATGCCTCAGCAGATTTGACGCAGATTACAAAAACGAACAACAAAATGAGCAAAGCATTTAAATATGAATAAAAATGTTTTGCCATTAAGGTAAATTTCATTGGTCTACCCCCCTCACCCCCTTACCACCTGACTGCCTTTCCCCCTTGCCCCTATCGCTTCACCCCTTCACCCTTGCCCCGATAATGCCTGGCAGTTGCATTTATTGCATTCCATTAAAAATATGAAATTAGACTTTAAATTTGTATTTTGCTTTTGTTGTTATTGTTGTTGTTGTTGTTGTTGTTGTGATAGCCCTGGCAAAGGTCAAAGGTGCAGGCAGCCACTGGCCAAGCAGCCGGTCGGTTGCAGGCTGCCACGCCAGCAACATGTGGCTGCCACAAACAGCAACAGGCTGCAGCAACTTTTCTACTCTATCCTTGCAGAGGGTATCTTAGTTTTGTCATGAAATGAATATATATTCCTGATCAGTATCAACAGTGGAGTCGACATAGCCTTGTCCGTCTGTCTATCTTTTTCAAACCAAACTTGTCTATCTACACAGTAAAAAGGGTAGAGAATTTCGGAATAAAATCAATCCGATTCGATGTCAGAAGCTAAATAATTCCGAATTTTACTAAACTTGATTTAAGTACGGATTTTTAATTCCTTATTCGCAAACATTTTGACCATCGAGGCTTTTTATGAATTTTTTTCAGTCAACTCTATTGTCTTGGGATATTTTTAATACTTTAACGTTAAGTGGTTTTTAAAGTATCTTGATGAAACTTAAGCCAGACTCGTATTTTTTTATAATCACTAATATGAAACACTTTATTGTTTCTTGAGATATCTCAGCTAAACTCACAGAGTATGCATTCGGTACAGTCTAAAACATTCTGAAAAGATATATTTAAAGTAGAAAATTACCATATATTATATTACTTTATACAATATTAGAGGTTTAAACATCAGCTTGAAGCTTAAAAAACTTTGTCGTCTCTTGAGATATTTCAAATAATCTTTTAGAATATTCATTTAATATTGTCTTGTATATCTTGACCAAATTTTTCTCAAATTGGACTACTCTGCTGTACCGTATAGTTTTTTTTTACATTATATGTCAATCAATCTCACCAAATATGCCTATTATGTTGTCTTATAAATTCTGAAGATTTTTTAATCCAATCTTTTTACTATATCGTAAAGCTGTCTTAGGTTCGATAAGTTTAAAAGGTTTATGTATTAAACAGTTTGTTGTTTCTCAAGATTCGGAAGCAATCCAATCCAATATAATTAAAATTATATATTGTAGGGTATTACATCTTCGACGTTCCTAAGTTAACATTTTTTTCTTGTTCAATATGTTTTTTTTCGATTTTTCAGCCTTTTTTTCTCTTTTTTTGGTGGGTGGGCGCAATACTCCTCGTTCATTTGTCCACTTGGTTGCCTACCCCTCCCCCTTTTCTACCCCTTCCCCTGCCCCCGTCTCCAATCCGACGATTGCTGCACGTTTTGCTCATTTTACTAACGTGATAATAAAGTGCAAATAATATGCCTCAGTTTGCAGTTGAAGTTGAAGTTGCGGCCAAAGACAATTGTTGCAGCTCCGACTGAGATCTGTGATACGCTGCGGCTGTTGCAAGTTTTTCCGGCAATCGATGCTACAGCAACAACAACAACAACGGCGAATTATCTCTGATGGAAATGCACCTGACGCTTGATTTGTTGCTGTTGTTGTTTCATTTATTGCTGTTGTTGCAGTTGTTGTTGTTGCAGTTGCACGACTTTTGTGGCTGAGACTGAAAACTGAAGCTGGGGCGTTGGTTTCAACGTTCTAACGCACTTGGCCAAAAATTATGTTATGGGCCCGGCCAACGCCAATTGACTCTATGCCTCTCTCTCTCCCACTTCTTACCCCTCGCAGCTGCTCTCTGCCTCACTCTCTCTCTCTCTCTACCCTCTCTCCCCCCTCTCGCTCTTTTCATCTTCTTCTCACAATTCGCAGCCTCGTTATGCGCCAATTACTTGGCAAACAATTTTTACCTTTAGCCTCAAGTTCAAATTTCAAAATCAAAATCAGCAGCACACTAGGAAAATCGACAGAGGGAAAGAGAGAGCAGATAGAGGGGGTTGGGGGGAGCGTAATTGCTTGGTTGGGGCAGGTTTTCCCATGGGTAACCTGTTGCGACCGACTTCCACTTGAGAAGCCCCCACAGCCAACAGCAACAACAACAGCAACAACAGCAACAGCAACATCAGCAACATCAGCAACAACATCAGCAACAACATCAGCAACAACAACAGTAATCACTCACTCAAACAGCAACTACAGTTGCTCTCTATCCCTCTCACTCACTCACACACACACACAACCCCCTCTCTCTCTCTCTCTCTCTCTCTCTCTCTCTGTCTGTCTGTCTGTCTGTCTGAGCTATAATCTTGGCAAGGTGTTAGAGTCGTCGTCAAGTTGCAGAGTTCGCATAGGGACACGAACTTCAAATCAAAGCCAAGTTAAGTGCTAGTTACCGCTGACTTTTCCCCTTTTCCCCCTTCCCTCCCCCCTTCTAACAACCACAAAGTGTTGGCTGTCCAAAAGGGTCCACAAAAAAGTCTTTGGCAGATTTGCATGTGGCAAGTTGGTAGATTTTGGTATGCCAGCCAAATTATAGAGAACATCGCCAACTAACTAGATGGAGGACTGACAAAGAGCAGTATAAACACTTAGTCATAGTTGGCGCATTGGGAATCTATAGTATTGGGGCTGCCAAATAGCCTTGGCAACAGCAGCAGCAGCAGCTACCACAGGTCAAACTTAGTCCCGACCAGACAGACAAACAGACAGACAGACAGCATAATTGACCTCAGGTTGAACGGTCTCTGTGCAACATGTGGAATGCAAATTACTCAACTATTCATTTTAACTTGGCCACAAATCAGAAATTGCTTCAATAGACATACAATTTTTAGAAAAAAAAACACAATAAATACTTTAATAATTTAATTATAGTTAAATAATTATTAATAGCTTAAATATTTTCATTATTCTATTAAGCTTCAGGTGTTTATCATTTAATAATAGAAATTTTTCTTAAAGAATTTCTTATCATTTCCAAGCTTCAAATTTAATTTAATTTACTTGAAAATATCAACAATGGAATGAAACTGACTTTATAGCCAAATTCAAATATGGAATGAAAATTATTAAGCTATTCATTTTAACTTAGCCGCAAATTGTAAATAGTTACAATCGACATGCAATTCTTAGAGAAAAAAAACATAATAAATATT
The DNA here is from genome assembly GCA_037043405.1 of Drosophila subquinaria. Lineage (NCBI taxonomy): Eukaryota > Metazoa > Arthropoda > Insecta > Diptera > Drosophilidae > Drosophila > Drosophila subquinaria. The sequence goes on from JBAMBL010001410.1 coordinate 57,134, forward strand.
TTGGTTTCATAATAACTAATAAATAATTAATAATAATTTAGATATTGCCATTTTTGTTTTAAGCTTCAGGTGTTTATCATTTAATAAAGGAAATTTATTTTAAAGAATTTCTTATCATTTACAAGTTCCAATTTTAATTTAATTTATTTGTAAATATCAAAAATATAATGAAACTGACTTTATAGCCAATTTTAAATTCAAATTACTTAGCTATTTATTTTAATTTGGCCACAAATCAGACATAACATTTTTAATAAACATAAAATTTTTGGAGAAAAGTAACATAATAAATATTTTGATAATTTAATAATAAATAATTAATAATAACTTGGATATTACCATTATTGTTTTCAGCTTCAAGTGTTAATCATTTAATATAAAATATTATTATGTAAATTTATTTTAAAGAGTTTCTTATCATTTTCAAGCTCAAATTTTAATTAAATTTATTTGTAAATATCAACAATAGAATAAAACTGACTTTGTAGCCAATTCCCAGTGTCGAATGGAAATTATTAAGCTATTTATATTAACTTGGTCGCAACCCCGAAATAGTTTCAATTTTTGAAAAAAATAATAAATATAATAAATATATTAATAACATAATAACTAATAAAAAATTTATTATGAGTGAACTATTGTCGTTGTTGTTTTTAACTTCAATTCCTACCATTTTAAACATTATTATATTTAAATTTTGTCCTACAACTTGGTGTTCGAAAAAATAAACTTATTTAAAAGAAATAAATATGAAATTTAATTATATATTTTACGCAATGCTTAAAAGCATTTAAATTGTGATTAAAAACATGTACCAGAATATATGTTTTTTATTTTCACATACAATAACCGATTCACTTTCACGGAAACTAGAACAGGTCGAGCAAATCCGACAAACATTTTAGGTTTGAGTCTTATCGAATTTGAGGTAAGATGAATAAAAAATTATTTAAAAATCAAATAAAATTTTTCTTCCAATGATGCAACATTATTCCTTTGTTTTATAAATATTTTGCTTTTATTTTTATTTTATTTTAAGCATCGATTTATCCCTTCCGAATTCAAACTCACTAGCTCAATGTCAAGTGAATTCAATCCGTAAAATCTTGACGAAAGTGAAAGCCGAAACATCCCTGATTATCTTTATGGTGTCATTTTGTTTTTGAAAATATGAAAAAATAGTTTAAAAACACTTGTATGATTCTTTCTAAGGCCTGTCTAAATAAATGCCTGAAAGTATATTAATTTAACTAATCTTAATTTATTATTAATGAATATTTCGCATCGAATACCATTCTCAAACTGCTTATTTCAGTTTAGAAAACTAAAGTAATGAAAGTATTAAATCAATAATTAAAATGATGAATAATTATTTTAAACTTTTTACTCAAAATATACATTTAAAAAGCTCGAAATCAAAATTTGCTGGAATTAAAAAAATAAATCCATTTAAGTTAAATTTTTGTTTTGGTTTTCTATTTTTCTGTATTTTGAAGTGAAATGCGATTCCATTCATGGAAAAGGCTCGTTATACAATTCTGCGAAATCAGAGAACAACTGTGCCCCCAATTGACAGCGTGGAGCGGGAAGAGGGTAGAAGGGGTTGTTGCATGTAGAAGAGGCAAGTATTCGTATGTGCCACACAATCCGATCGACTCTTGACTTTTAGATGCCTGCCGCCCACAAATTAGCTGGCCAATAAAATTGGCAATTAGCAAAACATTTGTACGCACTGGCAAATGTGTTGGTTGTTGCTGTTGTTGCTGCTGCTGCTGCTGCTGATGTTGCAGTTGCAGTTGCAGTTGTTGTTGTTGTCAGTTGATGGCCAAAACGTGAGCGAGGCGTGAGCCATAAATACGATTGCAAATGGCAGCAATTAACGCGGAGTCCGAGTTTGAATCCGACACCAAGTCTATATCTACCTCCCTCTCTTTCTCTCCCCTCTCTCTTTCTCTCTCTCCCCTTGTTGCACTCTCTGCGATCGTTTTCATAAACATAAAAAGCCAATTTCAATAACATTTTCCAACTGCAACATGAGGCGGCAACAGCGGCAACAGCAGCAATATGTTGCTGGCAACATGGCAACAGTTGCAAACAAATTTGTTGATGCCACCCGACAATTGTTGCTGTTGCTGTTGCGCTAGAATATCGTTTATTGAAACATTAATTGCCCATGTGAAAATCACTTTCCAAATGGTTCAACAACTTTTCAAGTTACCCAATGTTGTTGTTGCTGTTGTTATTTGCATTTTTCCTTCTTCTCGTGTTGCTTTGGACACTTGTTTAACTTTGTGTTGCTTTAATTGTGTCTCAGTTGTTGTTGTTGCTGCTGCTGTTGCCGATGTTGTTGTTGGGGTCGTCGCCTATGGCTCAGTTTTTGCTTCCTTTTGCCATTGCGATAATTGAAATTTGATGTTTTTTGCCTCTAGTTGTTTGTGTTTGTAATTTATGATTCCCAACGAGTGTTCAGTGAATATCGAAGTGTCAATAAAAGTAGGAAACATTTATAAGTGCAAATAAAGTGAACATGGAGGACATACTTAAGTAAATTGTAAGATAATCAATAGGAAGTTTGTAAAAATGCAGTTCAATGACTGAAAAGTCTTTAAGGCAGGGCTTAAAACCGATATTAACCGATTAAAATTAGCTACCTTAACTGAAACAGTAACCGAAAGAAAACTTTTTTATTGTACCGAAACCCAAAAACAAAAATTACTCCAACCGAAATAACAGTAAGGAAACCGATTCATGCATTACGGTTAATTTCAGTTCGGTCAAGCATAAATTTATATTGATCTAAATAAAAATATCTTGATTTTTGAAACTTTTGAATATTTTTATTTTAAGCTTTAGAAGTTTGCACTGAGAGTCAGTTTTTATACAAAAAGTCTATTAAAAATAGGGTGAATAGATTTCTGTGTGTATTTAGAATATAAAGTTTCTGCTAGAATTCATTATACTTAAAAAGAGCCAAATAATTGTTTGGAGCAATGCTAAAATTATTTAGATGATTTTCACCATAGTTCGCTTCTCTACAGAACAAGTGCAGAGTCTTTCACAGTAGGTTACTCTCGACTGTTTCGTTTCATCCTCTTTAAATTGGCCATTGTCTGAAGAAAGTAAAGTACTTATGCATTTAAGATTGAATTATTGACAATAATTAGTAATTATTATAATTTTATTTTGCGCTTTTATTTTTAAATGATTTTACATAGTCAAAATTATTGAACATTGCCCAAATGTAGTTATTATTATTGATGAAAATTCTAAATTGATGTAAAGATTTCTTGAAAGAATTAACATGGTGTAGCTATTTTCATTTGAAAGTCTTTGATTTTTTATTTGAATTTATTAAAATACTCAAATTTAAGGTCCTTGCTTATACAATACAGTGTCTTACACATGATCAACCTAAAATTCTTAAATCAATCATGTCAAAAATTTCTTGATTTCTTTACAGAATAATGTAACATCACAGACTCAAATCTAAAATGTTGACTAATTATAATATAAAGAGTTGATTAAATCTTAAAACTTGGGATTACGAATGTTTGAATTATCGAAAATCAAGGGACCCATTGTTACCAAATCAATATCTTGAGCTGAAAATTAATTTAATTTCGATGCCTCAGAAGTCAATGCGATTAAAAGTGTTGTCAGTTTTTATACTAAACTAAATTTTTATTTTATTTATTAATAAATGCTTTATCAACTAAATCCAAAGGTCAACCCAATCAAAAGCTATCAGTTTTAGTTTTAAATCTTTGAGTTAAAGGATAAGCATACTTATTGGATACGAATTTGCAAAATAATTTATTGCAAGCTACCATAATTGAATTGCTTTTTATGGGGATAGGCTAAAGTTATTCAAGCTGCTTGAATGATTGACAATTGTTTATGCACTCATCGAATGCAGTTCCAGTTTGAGTTCCAGTTCCAATTCGAGTTCCAATTCGAGTTCCAGTTCACAGCTTAATCACATGTTGTGTGTGGCAGTTGCGACACCTACGGAGAAATTTCAACTTGAGACACACAAAACGATTGACAACCAAAACTGTCAACGCATTTGAAAATCGCTTTGACTGAGTGCCAAGACACGCCCCATTGTTTGTTGTTGTTGTTGTTGTTGTTAGTGTTGTTGTTGTTTTCCTTGTTGCTGTTGTTGTCATTGCCGGTGGCAATGGCGAACGACACTTGGCCCCCAGCCACAAGTCGCATAATGAAAATGTCAACTTCGTTGCCTGCCTGGCGCAAAGTCCACTTGAGAGCCAGGCAAAACAGTAAATAAAGCCAGCAAATGGACTAGCAGCGAATTTTGTATACTCTAACATTAAAGCACATACAGCAATCTATGATTAATGCCAAAAAATTGGGCTTGGAAAAGGGAAATTCAGATCAAAACGACTTTAAATAGGTTTAAGCTGAATTTAAATGAGCTTAGCATAATAATACAAACAAATAGGATAATGTTTACTATTCGTAGATACTCTCACTTTTGCTGGGCAGCACAACTTTCTAACCAACACGAAAACTCTTTTCAGTCAGTTTCTCAGTATTTTTTGTGGAAGAAGAAGTTCAAACCCATTCCAAAAAATTTTAAAATAAATTTTTTAAAGCAAAATACAGGCTGACAAAAAGGAAATGGAGTTAATTAAATTTTCATAGAAATGAGAATCGTTAAATTTAAATAAATTAATTTCTAAGAGAACTTTGAGAATGTTGATACATGTTTATGTAATTGTTGTTCATTAAAAGAAGTTATTAAAATTCTATCACATTTTTTGTATCAAAAATAAATCGAAGATAATGCATAAAAATAGTTTTAAAAAAAAGTATTACAAGCAGCTCAAAATTTAAGATTCAGTTATTTGTTAGGCTTAATATTTTTCGTGATTAAAAATTATAGGTTTAAAATTAAAAAACTAATTTGAGTTGTTCTTCTAAATGTGACATTAATTTCATTATGACAAAATGTCTCATCGCTTGTTGTCAGAGATTTTTACTAGACATTAAAAAAAAGAGTACCCAACAGTTGTATTCTGAAATTAAAGTTAAATTCATTTCTGTTAAATATTGATAAGTAATCATAATCATTAGTAATTAGATTATTTTTGTTGAAAAGTCGAACTAATGATTAAATTACGATTATTTCGGTTTTGCCCAATTATTTAATGATTAAGATTACAAAAAATAAAAAATAATCTAAAATGATTACAACTATTTAATATTAATCAGAAAAAAATAATAAAAATCAAAAATAATCTTTCTGAGTATTCCGACTATTTTTTATTAGATTTTTACTAAATAGTCATAAATAATCAGAAATAATCAAAATTAATCAAAAATAATCAGAAAAAAATCAAAAATAATCCGAATACTCAAAAAGATTATTTTTGATTATATTTGATTTTTTTCTGATTATTTTCAAATAATTGTAATAATTTAAGATTATTTCTGGTATTTTGTAATCGTAATCATTAAATAATCACAAAATTTTCAACAGTTTGTCACTACGAATATTTTCAAAAGTAATCTAATTGATCAGTAATTCAAATCGAAATTTAACAGGTATGGTTGAATTGAACTAATTTAATGATAAGAGTAAAATGCCCGCAGTAAAGTGTATTTGAGAGATAAACGAGACAAAAGTTCAGCAACTGCAACGCAAATATCACGCGTGATTCATCGGCGACAACAGCAACAACAATTGTTGCTGCAAACACCCACACACGCACACCCATACTTACACACACACTCGCACACACATACGTATGCAAATGTGGCTGCTGTTGCCGTTAGACGAACGAAGCGCGTTTTTTATGCTTGTTAGAGCAACGCCCGCGTCGGTTTCACATTGCTGTTAGGGTATCCAGAGAGGGGAGGGGTGGGAAGGGGAGAGGCGATGGGAGCGGATGATAGAGGAGATCACAGTGCTGATCACATAAGAGGCGGAGGTGGAGGGAAACTTCAAGTCTGCACTTTTCTTTATTTATTAAGCGCACAAAGTCGTAATTATGCAAAAGCGACAAGATTTTTATGGGCCAACAACAATTGTTGTAGTTGTTGTTGCTGTTGTTGCTGTTAACTGCAACACTTTTAATGCCTTGTTGCTGCTTACACAATTTTCCATTTAATTACCAGGCATTAATAGACAATCTTTTATTTGTCACAATGGTACAAATCAAATGTACTTGAACCCCCGCGACAAATCGAAGCGATAAACCAAAGTGCAAACAGCAACAATTGCAACAACAGCAACAATGCAACAACAGTGGCAACAGCAACAATTGCAACTGGCAGCAACACAAATTTTGGCATTCAATTCGAATATTCGAATAAGTCGCTGATTTTGTCGTTTGGTGTCTGCGATAAGACAACGCGACGATTTCGATTTCGATTCAGAATCTTTTTGTTTTTCTGCCAAGCTACGAATATTGGCCAACACTCGGCTCGTATTTTACGCTGCCCTTGCGCAAAGCCAGTCAATGCGAGAGAGAGAGAGGGCATATTAGCTTAGACAGGCTGTTTGACAGACTTAATAATAAATTGAATATTTTTATTTGATCAATTATTGTTTGTAGCGTCAACTGAAAAGATGCTGGGAATCCGAATAAATAAATAGCTATAATAATAATAATTGAAAATTGCAATTAAAAAATATAAGAAATTATTAAAAATTATTTTAGAAATGGGAGCGCTAAACAATATTCCCAAACAAATTTCTGAAGTCTTCTATCTTCAAAAATATTTCCAATACCATTAAATATTTGACTTTAATTCTATTATTTATTATTTTTTCATACCCTTATCGCAATTTTTAAATTATGCTCTAGTTTTTATTAATAAAATTGAACTTGTTTCCCAGTTTTAATTTCATTCAAAGTAAAAAAAGTCAACTAAAAAATAAAGACAAAAAATAATTTCTAATTAAAAAAATAAATAATAAAGTTAAATAACTAAAAGAAATTTATAAAAATTATTTTAGAAATGGGAGCGATAAACAATATTCCCAAATAAATTTCTGAATTCTTCTATTATCAAAAATATTTCCAATACCATTAAATATTTGATTTAAATTCTAATATTTAATATATTTATATATTTATCTAATATTATAATATATTTATCTATTTATCTATATATTTAATATTATATATTAATATAACTAGGACTTTCAGTTTGAAAAAACTGGGTTCGATTCCCCCCGTCAACTTTAGTCAAACATGTGTTTAAATTCTAAGGAATGAAACGCAAAAATGTATATATCGTCATTTAAAAAAAAAAAAAAAAAAAACTCTTATCGCAATTTTTAAATTATGCTCTAGTTTTTATTACTTAAACTGAACTTACAACACTTTTCAAGCATTTTTTTTAAATACCTTGAGCGTTTCCAAACTTTAATTCCATTCTGAGTAAAAATTTTAGAAAATTATTAAAATGAAATACACAACTTTTTATTTTTGACTTCACTTAATAAAACTCTTAAATTTAAGAAGAAGATTTTGAATTTTCGTGTTGCTGAGAATCAAAAATAGATTTTCAATTAGTGCAGGGTATGTGTGTGTTCGGTTTTAAATATTATTTAGCTGCTGCTGCTGAGACTTTAAGGTGCCGCTGTCAAAAGTTGCGCTCTACAAAACCAAAATTGCAGCTTAACGTGACCCGCTTGATGGGCTGCCCTCTCCCCCCCCCCCTTCTCCACCCTCCTACCAAAAGGGCTAGGGCTCTAACAGTAGCAACAACAGCAACAACAACAAAAACAACAATGATGATGACGACAATTTGGAAACCATTTGCATATCGATGCAATGATCGCTCCTCGTTTGAGGCTCAGAAGGGAACGTGTTGGCATTTTCCATATGCTGCCTCAGTCGCTGCCTCAGTCGCTGCCTCTGCCGCTGTCGCTGCCTACATAATAAGCCACAAATCGTTGATCGTTTAAGATTTATCGCGTCTTGGCGATAATTTCAGCTTAATTACAATTGAATTGCATTTGCAATTGTCGCGTTTTCTTGATTGTTTTTCAATTTAACATACCCCATCCCCCTTCCCCCTCCCACCCCTCTTCAATTAGTTGTCTGCTGCTTCCTCTTCTTGTTTTACATGGTTGTTGTTGTTGCTGTCGCTTTTGTTTACGTTAACAAATTCGACGCATAATTTTCCCAAAGCAAATTGTCGAGTTCAATGTTTTTGTTTTCCAAATATATTTTGTCTACAAAATCCTTGAAGTGAGTCAATAATCTTTCACACACACACACACCAACACACGCACGAGGAGACACCACACACCCACCCAAAAAAAAAAAATAATAAAAGCTCAGCTCATTTACAAATTGTTCAAATTCTTCCGCAAAAGAAAAACAAAACAGGGGGAACAGTCGAGTGCACTCGACAGTTATATACCCTGGACTGGACCCAGATTTGATGCCGATGTAATTTTAATACTAATCCCTAAATATCGAACTATAGTTTCTGTGGCTGCTACATACATACATATATGATAAAAATGAGTGATTTTAACCAAGACATCGGGTAGTCTTAAAATTTTAAAAAATAAATTAAAAGTAAAAATTATTTCAAAAACGAGAAAAAATCTTTGACCAAATCAGAATCGAACCCACGACCTCTAGACAGACAATTTAAATCAGCGGTGGGCACGAAATCTACATTCGGGAGCACTACAACAACATCAACAACAACAATAACCCTATTAGAGTCTACCTAAGTTGGAAGCAGCCGCTGCTCCCGGAGCCACTGCGTGCCCACCGCTAATTTAAATAAATAAAAAATATTAAGGGCCGTTTTTTCAATGTACATATAAACTGTATCTAAGATTTAATTTAAAATTTGACAGTACTTTCTATACATTTAAAGTCAAAATATATTTTCAATCGTTATCAAACACCTTATTTAGACATTGAAAAAACGGGCCTTAAAAATTTAAAAATCATCTACATCGACAGACTGGGGGACTCGAACCGTGATCTCCAGTTTCGCTAGCCGAGCACCTATCACTTCCACCACGCCTCCACTTGTTCTAACGCTGGCAAACTGGATATACAATCTCGATGTACATTCTGGCGGAGTAAATGTAAAATGAACTAATTGACCATTATTTATATTTATAGAATTTCCATTAAAAGATCTTTGACAAAATTGTTAAAATCTTCACTATTTATGAAATGTTGGTAATTCATTTCTTGGCATATTCCTACACCAGTTAATGAATTACGCCCCTCACAGTGGGCGTGTCAAAATTTTAACGTAAACTTGTCCTGCCTGACATACTAAGGAGTCTTCATTCCAAATTTGGTGTTCCTAGCTTTAACCATCTCTGAGATCCGTTCGCTTATACGGACCGACGGACAGACAGACAAGGGTATATCGACTCGACTGTTGATGCTGATCAAGAATATATATACTTTATGGGCTCGGAGATGCTTCCTTCTACCTGTTACATACCTTTGCACAAACTTAATACACCCCCCAGGGTATAAAAACAACAACAACAAGTAGAATCAAATGAAATTTCGTTTTCTTTTTTATTTGAATCTGTTGATCTGTCAGACGCTTCTTAATATTCCCATTCCTATAGACCAGTATAGGCCTATTCCTCAAAAGTCATCGCACTTTGCGGGGGACTCATGAATTTTACTACAATTGCCGCTTTACGCACATTTTTCGGTTTGTTGTTGCTGGAATTGAAATCGAATTGATTGATATGGCATCAAGACTTTTCAAATCGAATGTAAATTTATTCATGTGACGAGTTACATGCATAAATAAACCTGAGGGGGCTGACAACGCTAAGGAGTTAGAAAATCATTTCTGTGCTCCTATGAACAGATTTTTCAATTTTAATTTCAAATTTCAATTTGAACTGCTTGTGGAATAAGCAAGTAGTTCACTGGCAGAGCTGCTTATATTACTGCTTGCCTTTTGACTGCTTGCTAAATTAACTGTTGCCAACTACAATTTACTTGCATTGCCAACTGTGCAGCGATCATTTTCAATAGAACAATTAGTTTCTTAACGATTTAATTTTGCAATAAATTATAATTTAATGAAACCGAAGAGATTATAAATTAGATAAATTAAGCGTGATGAAAATATAAATTTTGCGTCCCTATTCTGTGGTTACAAGGCTGCCACATGTTTCAAAACTATCGCTGACTCTTTTTCTGTAAACCCAGGCTGCCACACGTTTCAAGTCTTCTGTACTAATTTATTTTACTTCCCAATCGCAATGATTCAATTAAAAAACACTATTCTTTGATTTATAAAGCATCGAAAAAAATATGATAAAATTTGCAGTGATTTGAGAGCCAAGCCACCATATTTTTTCAAAATTGGTCCAAGGCTGCCACACAGTAGCAACTTTTTGAGCGTTAGTTTTGTGATTGTTGTTAAAATTTTTAAATAAACTAAATAATTTAATAAAAGAACAATTTGAAAAACCAAAAAAATAATACATTTTCCAAAATATTCGCGTGGTGAAAAAATTAAAACATTACGTAAAAAATTTAAAAAAAAAAAAAAAACTTGAAAATCGACAAAAATATAATAAAATTTCTTGAGAAAGTTTCAAAATTCTAGCTTCATAATTAAGAAAATCCCAAAATTTAACTGTATATTTTAACAACATTTTAAATTGACCAACTGCGAAATGAACGATTTAGTTCATGATTGACTGAACAAGCTCATTCGTTCATCTTAATGAACCGTTCATTTGAATTTTTTTAGAACGAAACGGCACAACTGTAAACTCTACTAGTCTTTGCTTTAACGCGGTTGTGAACGGTTGCTTGTGGGACCAGCGGACAAATCGGTGTGTCGGTAAAATAAATAGTAACGAGAATTCGCTTATTAATAAAGCAATAATGGGCAACTTGGACGACGACGGCGCCAACTTTGATGGGAGCTATGGCAACAGCAACGGCAACGGCACTCCAATTAGCAATGGACACATTCCCAATCATACATTTGTGCAGCGTGAAGAGAAGGAGAAGCAGAGGGAAGAGGAGAAACAGCTAAACAATGTGAAGGTGTCTGAGGAGCAGCTGCTGCGTCTGAAGGAGCTCAAGTTCTCGGCACCGGCATACACCGAAATTCGCACACCTTCCGGACGCCTCAATTTCAAGGTAAACCCAAAAAAAATGCAATAAAAAAAACAACAAGGCGAGGCAAAATGCTGAAGAAGAAGAATTTACTCTCACTGCTTGCTTTTGCTATGCTGCTTCTTATTCAACTCGTGCCGGTTGCTTCACTGACTGTGTGTGTGTGTGTATGTGCGAAGAGTAGCGCCTATGAGTAAGCAAATGCAAATGTGTGAGGAGAGCGACGCGCCAAAATAAAAGTAGAGTAGAAGTCAGCTGCTATTAAAGTGCAGTGGATAGAGTGAGTGAGATGGGCGCCTCCTGCATTTGACCTAGTTTTCTACTAGGTCACATTTTACAGCTGTTCAACAATGCAGTGTTTTGGCATCTCTTCCCCTTCCACTCGCTCACGCCACTCTCTCTCTCTCCCTCGCCACATTTTGTGTCGGCATGTGTTTCGCTCTTTTGTTTGTTTTGGACACTCTCTCTCTTTTGAACTGTTTGTTTTGTGGCCCCGGCAACTGGAGCAAACACATATCCTCCTGGGTCCTGTATCCATGTGTGTCTTATTCACCAATTCACATGCATGCATCGTCTATCTATATGTGTATGTATTTTCCAATTGGAATATCGTCACCCCATACAGACTTCTTATCAGCTAATACTCATAAAATGTACAAAGAATTTTACGTAAAGCTTTTGGAGAATGCGATTGTTTAGCCTTTTTTGGGTGAATCATTTGCCCCTCACTCAGCAATGTGGTAATAATCAAATTGAAATGGAAGCACATACTCGTGCATATATTTTTGGGTGCGTTCTTTTTTGGCCAAGATAATTAACGGACTTTGCGAAGGCGTTAATTTGTTATCGGGATTTTCGCATCAATTCAAAACTCAATTCAAATTTTAATGGGAAAACCATTGGGAAAATATCTAATGAGCTTACGCTAGAAATTTTCAGCTTTATAGCTATGCAAATATCAGAGTTTTGTGTTATGGGGAAAACACTTTAAAGCTAAATTGATTTAATATACTTTTTAATCGGTTTATTGCAGCCAAGAATAAATCAAATGAAGCTACTCATAAAATTCCAGCAATGTAGAATTAGAAATATTCTATCAGGAAAAAATCAAATCTACTTATAACATTTTAGCATTTATTTAGGGGGTCTTCTAGTCTAGATGGCCGAATATTAGCTGTTTTTTGTATTTAAATCGTTTAAAGAAAACGCGTAAAGATTTAAAAAAATATTTTTTTTTTGCCTAGTAGGGAAATTTATTGTAAAAATGTACAAAAAAAAATAAAATTTAGTTTACAGTGCGTTAAAAAAGTTTTCGGCCCTCAAAGAGGGATATTCACAATAAAAAGGGTATATAGGTCTAATACTCACACGATTTGAGAAGTTTAGAAAAAAAATATTATGTATTTTGTAAAAATATAAAAATTTGAAAATGAAAAATCAATTTTTCACCTTTTGTTTTGTGGTTCAGGGTACCAAAAAATAGCCCAAAATTTTGTTCGCTATTGATCAAGGTTCACACGGTTCTTGGCACTTATTTCATCGAAATCGGTCTAGAATAACTTGGAGCAATCGTGTGAACATATTGACAATACATGGTTTCGAGAAAAACGCGTTTAAAGTTTTGACTTTACTTGCATTAACATTAACTTTCCTTTTCCTTTCAAGAAATCTTGATTTACCACTAATTATTACTACTAATATTTTTTGATCTGATTGGGTTTTTGCCGATCCATGCAGCAAATTTTGGATCATTTAATTATTAATTTTTTGTATAACTCCTGATTCTTATATTTTCATTCTTAATTTAATAATTTTTGTATTCTTTCAGTTAACTTCAAAGTTGTTTATAAATTCTATTAAATTAATAACGTTTTATCTTACTTAATCTTATGGTCAAATGCAAGTTGACACTAAATAAATAAATAAATTAATAATTTCTATCAGGAAAAAATCGATTGACATATACAATTTCAGCAGCTATTAAAATATAATTTAATCGATTTATTGTTGTAATTGGATAAGTTTAATAATAAAATGTATCAAATTAGCTTTTATATCGAATTTCAGTCCACGAATATGAGAGTTATAATACTGGTAAGAAATATCAGCTAATATTTTAGTTGCTCACATATCAGAATTTAGGTTGAACTCGGTTAATTTTCAAACAAAAGTGTCACCTAGATAATGTCGTGTCTGTTCATTATGAGATAGCTCGAATTCCCAACATTTATTTACCACTCGCTCAAATTATAAATCATTATCTATGCTCGTTGTACTTGTTGTACTCACATTTTTATTTATTTACTTAAGTCGCTTTGAGTTTTATCTTTAACTACTCAACTCGAAGTACATGTGTACTTTTATATGTACATATAATCGGATATGCCCAGAGACACGTTTAGTCTATTAAATAAAATGCAATTGCGTGCAAAATTTGGAGTCAATTCTCTTGATTTTATGAACAAGTTGGAAGTCAGACGATAATAAACACGACATTTTGTCGTCGTCGTCGTGCGAGGCCTCATTGTTATATAATTTAGTTTAATATACATATGAGACCCTCCCAGAGGGGGGTTAATCACCAACAATAATAATAATAAGCATAATAATAATGAGCGAAAAAGAGAGAGAGAGTGAGTGAGATATTATTTTGTGAAGAGAGTTAATTCTCGACTGTTTGTAAGATCTCCTTCTCAGCTACGATCAGTGTTGCCAGATTAGCTTATTTCAGGCTATATCTAGCATATTTGAAAATGGAATAGCTTTTAAAGTTTGCAAATAGCTTCTAACATCAACAACAACAACCCTATTAGAGTCTACCTAGGATGGGAGCAGCTGTTGCTCCCGGAGCCACTGCGTGCCCACCGCTGGCTTATAGCCATAAATCTAGCATATTTTATTCATTTATTTATTTATTAATATAGCACGACTAAAAGCAGTCGGCAAAAGTAAAATAATTTTTAAAATTAAAATTACCAAATAATAAAATAAATTTATGTGAACTTTAAGTTATAAACTGAAAAGAAAAAAGTTAAATTAACCCATTAACGGCTAATGGGTATTTAAATACCCAAAAAAGTATTGACACTTTAAAAATTCTAGCTCGGGGCATGTGAGAGATATCGAGGCAAAATTTATTTCATAGTAAAGAGAAATAATAAAAATATAAGTATAAAATTTGAACAGTTTAGTTATCCTTGTTATACTTGTAGTTTTTTACAGGTGAATATCTAGCTATTTTTCTGCATACAAAATGTTATCGAAAATAGCTGAAAAATTTATGGAAATCGAAAAAATTAAATTTGAAGATAACATTTTTTTTTTTTCTTTCAACTTCTATGGTCTTCTAGGCACACATTTCCAAATTTCGTCAAAATCGTACCAGCCGATTTATGGGCAGCCATTAATGGGTTAAGTTAAGTTTAAAGTTCATATAACATATTCTAGCAATAAATAAATATTTTATAAGCTTAAAATGTTTCACGATGATTTCATTGATGATTTGAAATCACAAATTGATCAAGTGGGATCACATTAATGACACTGTCAAATTTTGGTCAGAGGTTATTGCCTATAAAGATGCAGGGAATAATAATCCCTTTGGGTCCCTTGCTTTATTTGCCATTCAAATACTCTCATTGCCGTGGTCAAATGCGGAAGTGGAACGCGTTTTTAGTCAGATTAATATTGTTACAACAAAGTTGCGCAACATAATGCACTAAAATCTTTTAATTACAAAATTATGCTGCTATTTTTTTTGTATATTTTCTATTCTATTTTTTTTTAATTTCAAATACATGGATTGCGCAAAAAAATGTGTCATTTAAAAAAAAAAAAAACAATAAATACTTAAGTGAGGAAAAAATTATGAAATCGATAATTTAATAACTTATTTTATTTAAATAAATACCTAATCATTTTGCATGTTTTCTTGCATTTGGATATACATAGCTTTTACTCAGAATATAGCTTATATGAGTATATTTAGTCTGTCTTCTAATTAGTAATTAGTAAGTAACTTTACGCATCGCCAAACATGTGTGACATGCTCTACATAAATGGCCATCATTTAGTTACATATATACAAGTACAAATCGTGGTTAGTTTTATGGCTTCCATATAAAGCTTACTTGTAGTTGCTCTCTCTCTCTCTCTCTCTCTCTCCCTCTTTCTCTCTTGCTCTCTTGGAGTGACTTCACTCTGCGGCAATGAGAGCGAGAGAACAGCCGATTTAAAGACTGTTTTTTGTATTCTGGTAGTTAAATGTTAATTGGCTGATTGACGACACAACAATAGAGTGTGTGTGCGTGCGTGTGTGTGTGTGCGTGTGTGACAGAGGTGTACTAAATGAACGACTGATACTGCGAAATATGATATGAGATGCAGGTCATGAGTTGATTACCAAAAGGTCTTCAACTGAACTGATGACACCCCACAAAGTTAGCAACAATCACTAAATTTTAAGTGGAAGAATCTCGATTCATGTCAGCACAGATTTAATTGCATTGATTGATATTGCTAAAAATGTGATGAATTATTCAGATCTTAATTAAGAAAGTTCAACAACAGTTAGGCATTACATTTTAAGTGATGATGCATCTGGAATCTCTTCAATTTAGTGTATTATAAACTTGAACTTTTAATAATGTTACTTGCTGAATATAAAACTGAAAACTTTACTTAGTAGTCATCCTGTCATATTTTAAAGTCATCTTAATGTTCTATAAAAATCCATATTTATCTGATTATAATAAGAATATCAAATGAAACCCCTATTAAATCTTTTGAAATTAATTTTAAAGCTTACTTAGCTATCAATATTGTAGATGTAAAAAATCAAGCACTTAAAAATGACAAGGACATCGAAAAAATTGCACATACTGCTTTTTTGGAAGGACTATTCAAGAACAGATAAATTTTTATTTCCCATTTTTATTTTTAACTCCTATTTTGACATTTTATAATAAAAATTATTTATAAGAGATATTTTTCAATTTTTATTTTAAAGTTATACAATACCTTTTAAAATAAGCAACAGCTCGGCAATAAACAATAACTTTTATAATAAAAATTGAAAAATAACTTTGATTTTTAATTTGTATCATGAAAGATATTTTCATTCAATTTATACTTTACAACTTTTAATAATAAAAATTGAAAAATAACTTTTATTTTTTATTTCTATCATAAAAATTGCAAATAAGAGTTATTGTATAACTTTTAAATACAAATTGAAAAATAACTCTTATTTATAATTTTTATAAGAAAATTTTGAAAATAAAAGCTATTTTTCAACTTCCTTATACAAATCAGGAATTAACTCTTATTTCATAACTTTTTTTCAAAAAAGTGACGATCCGTGCATATTTCTATTCAAAATTGTTTTCCAAAATATTAAATACAAAATATGTTAGTTAAAAATCTTTGCGATTGATTCAAAGCTTATCTGAATACAATTTATTGTAACTCATCTGAGATGTTAACCCCAAATCTGAGCATAGATTAATTAGCTCGACATTCTGTTCACCTGTTCACGCTGATAACGTGTGATAAGCAAGCTTCCTCCTGCCTCCGCCTTCTATGTTTATTATGTCAATCAATCAATCAATCGAATCTAATCTGTTTAATTTTTGCCCAACAGAACACCGAGGAGGGCAACTATCATCCGGACATTGGGCATGGCGAGGAGGAGCAGCGATGTGGCCGGAAGAGCGACAAGTTCAAGCCCAGTCAGGCGGATGGCGTCTTGAGCGCCGAGCAGGAGCACTACCAGAAGACCTCCTTCGAGGATGTGCCGCTGCACACGGCCTGCCTGACGTATCTGGGCTTCTATCTGCTGATGATCCTCGGCTACATCAACCAGCTGCTGTTCGTGCCCAAGGTGGCCAAGGACAAGGGACGCGAGGGCTACGTGACACTGTACGATGCCTTCGAGAGCTTCTACTCCCGCTATGTGTATCGACGGGTGCGCGATTGCTGGAATCGTCCCATTTGCAGTGTGCCCGGCGATGAGCTGATCCTCAAGGATCGCGTGACCGACGATTATGGCTGGAGTTTCAGGTTCACCGGCACCGAGACGCGTTGCCTCAACCTGGGATCGTACAATTACTTGGGATTCGCCTCGGCAACGGGTCGCTGTGCCGACGAATCGGAGCAGCGGGCCAGGGAGAAGGGTCTGGCCTATTGCAGCTCCCGCTGTGAGCTCGGCAACACACAGCTGCATCTGGATCTGGAGCGTCTGACGGCTCGTTACTGCGGCGTCGAGGACGCCATTGTCTTTGGCATGGGCTTTGCCACCAATGCCCTCAACCTGCCCTCGCTGCTGGGTCCCAAGTGTCTTGTGGTGAGCGATGAGAAGAACCATGCCTCCATCATTCTGGGACTGCGGCTGTCGGGCGCCACGACGCGTGTCTTTAAGCACAACAGCATGCGGGATCTGGAGCGTGTGCTGCGCAACGGCGTCTGCTATGGCAATCCCAAGGATGGCGGCAAGCCCTTCAAGAAGATCATGATCCTGGTCGAGGGCATCTTCAGCATGGAGGGCTCCATTGTCCGTCTGCCCGAGATCATTGCGCTCAAGAAGAAATACAAGGCATATCTGTATCTCGATGAGGCGCACAGCGTTGGCTCCATGGGTCCAAATGGCCGTGGCGTTGTCGATTACTTCAAGGCGGATCCCAAGGATGTGGACATTCTCATGGGCACATTTACCAAAAGCTTTGGCAGCGCTGGCGGCTACATAGCCGGCTCCAAGGTGAGACATCTCATGACTTTCCACTTGCTCGCGGATTCACATTCATGTTCATTCCACACAGAAACTGATTGACTTCCTGCGGACGAACAGTCACGCTCACTGCTATGCTGGCTCCATATCGCCGCCAATTGTCCAGCAGATCTACACCTCGATGAGCATCATCATGGGCGAGGACGGCACCAACACGGGACGCAACAAGATTCAGCAGCTGGCCAGGAACACACGCTATTTCCGTCGCCGTTTGGCTCAGATCGGTGTGATCACCTATGGCCATGAGGATTCGCCCGTGGTGCCCATGTTGGTCTATCTCTTCTCCAAGATTGGGTAAGAGTTTCCAATGAGTTATGATTTGATTCTTTATAAGAATGTCGAAAAATATTACTTAGAATACGAAAATTCGGAATAAAATTAGGAATCCAAAATTAGGAATCCAAAAAATTAGGGATCCAAACTTGGGAATCCGAAATTAGGAATACAGTTATAATGAATCCAAAATTTGGAAGACAAAAATTGGGAAAACAAAAATTGGGGAGACAAAAATTAAGATAACAAAATCGCTCGATTTTTAATAAAATATTTTTGATTTCGGCTTTTTTCTATTAGCAAAAAGACAACATTTGTCGAACAATTTTTTTCAAAATCAGGACTTAGATTTCAATAGAGTCTACATGTACATATGTATATGTATGCTGTGTGCCACATAATGTATAAAAGATCAATAATTTTATAATTTTTGTGTTCGTAGTATGCTTTGAGTAGCGATATTAGACAGTTGCTTATACATCTTTCATTTATTTTTCAACGAAAACAACCCACCGTTCTGGTACAGAGCAATTTGAAGAATGTATAAAGCTATTCGAAAGAATTTATCCAATGACAGGAAAACCAAAGATACTTTTCCCAATTTTTTTCCCTAATATTTGTACTCTGAATATTTTTCTTAGTTGAAGTTCCTAATTTATGATTTCTTATTTGTTTTTCCCAATTTTGGATTCCTAAAATGTTATTCTTAGTTTTATTTTCTTTTTTTTTTAAATTCCTTAAAAAAGTTTCGGAATTCGTATAATGTATCTATAGTTTTTGTATTGTGAAATTTGTATTAACTTGACTTGTTTTTGTATCCATGAATTTAGTGCCGTCATTCGCACGCTGACCACGCGTCACATTGCCGTTGTGGGCGCTGGTTTTCCGGCCACGCCCATTATGGAGGGTCGCATCCGCTTCTGTCTGTCGGCTGCCCATACAAAGGAACAGTTGGATTATGCGCTGGACGTCATCGATGATGTGAGCGAGAACTTGGGCCTGAAGTATTCACGCAAGCAACGTGATCCCAATCCCATTGAGTATTAGACTCAACACACACACACACACAAAGCTAGAACTTTAAGTAGAAAGAGCCCACTCTGCAGAGGAGAGGAGAAGAAAGAATTCGAAAAGAGATAGCGTGATCTAGAGCAGTGGTGGGCACGCAGTGGCTCCGGGAGCAGCGACTGCTCCCAAATATTTTTCTGCCTATTCGGCGCTCTTCAAGGAAATGCATGAGAGAAAACGTTAAACTTTTTTAAAAATGATTAAGTACATTTTATATCAACAATCTATTTATATAGATATACATACATATTATATTTAAAGTAAAGCTTTCTGTTGCTTGTCATGTTGTTGTAAACTAATTGTTGACTAATCCCCAAGGGACTCTGCCTGAAAATCGTAGCACAACAACAATATGCACAGCTCTATAATAATAACAATAATAATACGGATTATATTATTGATACAAATTGTGTATTTAGCATTTAAAGCTTCTTTGTAGTTGTTATTGTAATTGTAATTCAAATGTCTTCTTTAACCGCTGCAAAACAAAAAAACTCTTTTAAGCTAAGTAAAACAAGAGAGAGATAAATGATAAAATGTATTATGATCATCAGGTTTGCTTTCTTTTTGGTTCACATAGAATTAAATTATTCATAGAACAACCTCGCTTTTAAGCCATTTAGTGCTAACCGGTCCAACAACAGCAGGAATAAAAGATAATCTAATTAAAAAATATATCTATCTATATTTCTAAATGTATTAGATACTGTATTTTATTTTTCTATGGAGAACAATAAAGTACATTTATTTGGGCTTTATTATTATTTATTACTTAGTTTCAATCGATCGCAAATAAGAGTTTTTATGATATGTAAAAACTAATGAACAAAATTAATCTGTTGGCTTGGTTTATTGCTCGCGACATCGATGAGAAATTTCTTCCTACCATTTTGGATTTATTAGAGACGAGGAGCTTCTAACTTGATTGACCATTCCGGCTTAATATAACAAGCAACTCACAACAAACTCAAATCGTAAATACAATATGAATGGTTTCAGGGTTTGAAAATGCTACGCTACTCCGTAGTATTTCGAATTGCTCTCGCTACCGCTCTCGATTTGAACAGAGCCGTAGCATAGCCATAGCCGAAAAATAAAAAAGGATTTGCTCTGCTCGGAGCGGAGTTTTGTCGTGTCAAAAACTATGCTATAGCTATAGCAAAAAAATTCAATTATATGCGCTACGGCTATGTAGCGGTAGCTAAAAAACTGAGAGCGAGATGAGAGCAGAGCAAATGCAATTTTTTTCATTTACTACGGCTCTCGAGTGATTTTGATTTTCCTACAATTCTGTGATCGTTTTCGGCCGTTTTCTTCCTTGAAACTGGTGTTGTCGGATAACCGTAATCGATTAAATCACGAAACTTTGGAAAATATACTTCTTGTCAAGCTTAATTCGACACACTTAGATAGTGCAATCGACAATTTAAGTTTATTTGAAGACGAGGATTAATTCATAAGTTTCTATTACGTAAAATTTGTTATTCCGATTTACTTATTAAAAACTTTGATTTAATTTAAATATTGTGAATGAATACACTACACATGAATAAAATTCAGATCACAAAATTGTAGGAAAATCAAAATCACACGAGAGCCGTAGTAAATGAAAAAAATTGCATTTGCTCTGCTCTCATCTCGGTCTCAGTTTTTTAGCTACCGCTACATAGCCGTAGCGCATATAATTGAATTTTTTTGCTATAGCTATAGCATAGTTTTTGACACGACAAAACTCCGCTCCGAGCAGAGCAAATCCTTTTTTATTTTTCGGCTATGGCTATGCTACGGCTGTGTTCAAATCGAGAGCGGTAGCGAGAGCGTAGCAACATTTTTGTAACTCTTGCTGCTACGGAGTAGTTTTTGCGAACCCTGAATGGTTTAGAATATAAATATAATTACAGTCGAACTTCCCTAACTCGAACTTCCCTAACTCGAAGTTTCTCTAACTCGAACAAAATCGAGTGGCAATACTAGGCAAATTTCATACAATTCTACTTCCCTAACTCGAAGTCTCCCTATCTCGAACATTTTTCGTGGATAATGGTGATTCGAGTTAGGGAAGTTCGACTGTATTTCATTTCAGCTTGCATCTAATGCGAATTCAAATATATAAAGAATTACTTAAAACTTACAGTGACTTTAACCAGATAGATTCAATTGGAAAACAAAAATTCATTTAACTATTTCACAGCAACCATTGCCAAAAGAATGTGATGAATCATAACAACGATACGACAGTACTTAAGAGTTAGGTAATACATGAGCCGTTGAATTGAAAAATTAACTTCCCTGCAGTTCTGGAGGTGTCGATTTCCCAGTAGAACCTGATGTCATGTGATGAACAAAATACACACAGCCTTCAGCCGGAAAAATTCCGGGGTAAAGCTACAGGCCAAAGACTACTAAGGCTTCAGGGCGAGACCGCTGAAATTTTCACAGAAATTTTCTATCGTTTCTTCAGGGGTAATAATATATATTATTTTTAAAGGCAATTTAAACTGAGACTGGTAAGCAATTTTACACTGAAAATAAGCCGGTAAAAAAACCGATGTTTTGAAGTAAATATATAAAATGGATCGAAAACTTATTCCCCCAAAGACAATGATGTTTATTCGAGTAAATCAAATACTGTACTGAAAAAAATAAAAATCATTAATAATCATTATTTTTGAGTTTTATTTTTTTTTGCCGTTTTGAAGTCGCTCTTAAGGATGAAGGCAGCTTTAACATAACTTTATGATTAGAAAACAAATAGCACTTGTCACAAATGAGCCAACCCGAATTCGAAGATCTGCCTTGCGGATATCCCATTTTGAATAAGGAGGAATAAAGAACATCAACTAATTTTTTTTAAACACTACGTTTAACCATGAGCTTTACAATTAATGGTTTCTTTGCAACATGATATTTGTCGATCATTTGTGGCTTATTGAAGTTTGAAAAAAAATATAGTAAAATATGTATGTAGATATATAGTAAAATATGTATGTAGATATATATACATACATATTTTACTATATTTTTTTTTCAAACTTCAATAAGCCACAAATGATCGACAAATATTTGAGACATTTACAGAAACAAGGTCAAATTTACATTGTGATGTTTTTAATAAAAAATAAATAAAAAAAACAAGTCTGTCTGTCACATTGATTTGTTCTGCGGTGTATTAAATTAATAATCTCATTAGTAATATTTATTATATAATTACAATATGCGTTCTACCAAACTCTTTAAAGGCATTTCAACCAGAGAAATCCATTTATTTAATACCTTTAACTTTAGCAACGTCAACATCATTTTTGTAATATTTCCAAGAACCACTCACTTTTATTTGGATTTGATGTAAGTATATCTCAGTCGTAACCATTCTCAATTTTTAATAAACTCATTTACTCTTTCTCTTAATGTGTAGTCGTTGTTCCGTTCAATTTTAATGCTAAACAAAGATTTTTATGTGAACATTTTTATTATAATATATTGAAAAGATACTTTTAATATTTTGTATTTATAAAATGAAATATTATGTCAATTAGTGAATATTGTACAGATCAGATAGAGATAACATTTCAAAACTGGAGATATGTAAAAAAAAAGAATTAATATTTATGGTTCACATTTTGTGTGAAGGAAATGGAGTCAGCCAAAAATAGAATTCCAAGCTTGCATAATTTTTTTTCTAAAACAAAAATAAATACAACAATATATAATTAAGGAATCTTAATAAAAATAAAAGAATTATAAAAACCAAATTTATATGTATTTACCCAATCATCTTGAAATCGATGTCAGGCATAGGCGTAGGTTTAGGCATAGGAAAATGCGTATATCGCGCTTTGAAATGTTTTCTTGTAAGATAAAAAAAAAGACCGATTTAAAGACAGATTTAAGAAATAGAAATGTTAATGTTAAATAAACATTTACCGACTGTGTCTGTGACAATCATCATCGTCGCGCATTGGCCTTGGCTTGTGCCTTGAGAATGTCCATCTTGTCCGACATTTGCCGCAATTGCAGCAGAAAATATTGCATGATCTGTACGCGCAACATGGAGATCCAAACGATCCATCCACACAAACATGCTTACGAGGACAGCATACACCTTGAGCCTCCCACAATTGCATTAAAACCAGCAACAATTGCACTAGCAGCAATATTAGCCACGTACTTGACATTGTCGTATCAATAAAAGATTAAAAAAAACAAACTAGTCTCAAGAAAGTCGGATTCCTTTTATAGTGAGAGAACTACGGCGTGTCGAATATAATATTATTGGATTAGTTTCCTATATTGCAGAGGAAATTAAACGTATTTGAATCATCATTAACAAAGGAATTAATTGTTGGTTTAAAAATTTATTGATATTTTTAATAATTTATTTAAAGTAAAAATAATATAATTAAAAAAGTTTAAAAGTGTATCAAATCTCATTGTATAATAACTCAAATATATTAAGAATCACTTAAGACTTACAGTTACTATGTATAACCAGATAGATTAAATTGGAAAACAAATAAAATAAAAAAATAAATAAAAATACACAAATTTTTTTAAAATTAACAAAAAGCCACTTTTGTATGAAAATGAGGAAAAGGCGTTAAAGTAGTCATTTTTGGGATTTTCAAAACATTATAAAAATTACTAGCAAAAAGAAAATTTTATTTGCAGTCACTTTCAGAATTGTTTGAAGATTTTTTTTGCATCAAAATATTTTTTGTAAAAAATCGAGGGAAAAAGTTGAAAAAAGGACTTTTTTAAAAAATTCAAAATTTTTGAACGGAATTAAAGTGAATAAAAGATTAATACAAAAAACCCGCATCAAAACATCTTTTTGTACGCAAATTTGACAAATTTATGATGTACGAAGACATTAGTGGCACACTGTAAACTATATATCAACATCAAAAAAATTTTGTAATATTTCCGAGGACTCACTATTATTTGGATTTGTTGTATGTACGTATATGTGAGTCGTTTCTATTTTTAATATTTATTAATTAACTCTTATATTCTTTCCCTTAATTTGTAGACGTTGTTCCGGTCAATTTAATGAATTGCGAAACAAAGATTTTTATGTGAACATTTTTATTATTTATAAGATAGTTTTAATATTTTGTATTTATAAAATGAAATATTCTGTCAATTAGTGAATATTGTACATGTTTAACATTTAAGCAAATCAGATAGAGATAACATTTTAAAACAGGAGATATGCAAAAGAAAAGAATTATTTTATTTTATGGTCAGTTTAACATAGATTTCAAAGCTTTCACAATGTCTCTAAAATAAAAATTAATATATAATTTAGAATTTTCATTAAAAATAAATATTATTATTAAATCTTCTACCTGAGTTTGGGCCTACGCGAATCTCGCGCTTTGGAATGTTTCCTTCTAAAATAAAACAATTTAAATACAGATTAAAGACTTTAAAATGAATAGAGTAGTTAATATCAAATAAATATTTACCGACTGCGGAGAGGACAATGAACATGGTCGCGATGGGGCCGATTATTACTGGATTAGTTTCCTATAATGCAATTTAACTAAAACATATTATAAACAGCATTTATATTGAGGTGTGTTTCACAAATCCCCAGAGATTTTATTGACAATTCTATTTGAAGAGATTTGATGTTCGCAGTTTTGACAAAATTGTAAATTATTGATTGGTATACTTAAGCTAATAAAAATGTATGGACATGTTTTATATTTTAGTTGAAGTAAAAATATGTTTATATGTGAGTGGTAAATATTTTTAAAAATTAATTGTTAGCTCAAATTATTTTCTTAATTAATGGTCGTTGTTTCGGTCAATAAATTAAATTTATTAAATTGGAAAAAAAGTTTTAATATTTCGTATTTATAAATATTTTGTTAATTTGTGCATATTGTACATACTTAACATGCAGATCAGATAGAGATAATATTCTAAGGAGTTGGAGAAGGATCGGCCTCGTCATCGGCGACATGTGCAATTGCAGCAGAAAATATTGCATCTGTCGTATCCGCAACATGGAGTTCCAAACGATCCATCGCCACACCAGTGTTTATACATATGACAGCAATCACCTTGAACCTCCCACGATTGCATTGACATCAGCAACAGTTGCACTAGCAGCAATATTAGCCATGTAATTGACATTATCGTATCAGAAAAAGGTTAAAAAAAAACAAACTAGTCTCAAGAAAGTCGGATTCCTTTTATAGTAAGTGAGCTACGGCGTGTCGAATATGTTGTTATCGGATTAGTTACCTATAATGCAATGAAACTAAAACCTATTTTGAACAGCATTTATATTAAAGTGTAATGAACATTTTTTTTTACAAGTTTTTCACAAAATTGTAAATTAGTGGTATACTTAAGTTAATAACAATTGATAGATATGTTTTATATTTTAGTTAAAGTAAAAATATGTTTATATGTGAGTGGTAAATATGTTTAATATTTTTTAAATAACTCTTGATATTCTTCCCTTAATTTGTGGTCGTTGTTTCGGTCAATAAATTCAATTTATAAAATTTTTATTAAATATTTTCAATATTTTGTACATATTGCACATGTTTAAAACTTAAGCAGAACAGATAGAGATATAATTTTAAAATAGGAGATATGCAAAAGAAAAGAATAATTTAATTTTATGGCTCACATTTTGTGTGATTGAAAAGGCGTCAGTTTAACATAGATTTCAAAGCCATCACAATTTCTCTAAAATAAAAAAATCAATATATCAAAATAAAATTAAGAATTCTCAATAAAAATAAATACAGTTATTAAATCTTATACCTGAAATCTGGTGGAAGTGAAGACATAGTATGCATATGCGAATCTCGCGCTTTGGAATGTTTCCTTCTAAAATAAAACAATACAGACGCAAAAAATACAGTTTTAAGAAATAATTAAAATTAAATTAACATTTACCGACTATGTCTGGGACAACCATCGTCGTTGTGCTTGAAGGATCGTCCTCTTTCTTGGCGACATTTGGTGCAGTTGCAGCAGAAAATATTGCATCTGTCGTATCCACAACATGGAGTTCCCCACGTGTCATCGTCACACTTGCCCTTGTAAGCCAGACAACATTCACCTTTAGCCTGCCACGATTGCATTAAGATCAGCAACAGTTGCACTAGCAGCAATATTAGCCACGTTATTGACATTATCGTATCAGAAAAAGGTTGAAAAAAAACAAACTAGTCTCAAGAAAGTCGGATTCCTTTTATAGTGAGTGAACTACGACGTGTCGAATTTGCTATTATTGGATTAGTTACATATAATGTAGAGGAACTAAACCATATTTAAAGCGTCATTAACGGAGTCTCAATAATCGACAGGTGTAAATTTATTATAAATTTACAACTGAATTGTAAATTATTGGTATTTAAACTCAAGCTAATAAAAATTGATTGATGTTTTATATTTTATTCAAAATAAAAATAATTAGGGTATTCAGAAACTCTAATATTTGTTTTATGTGGCAAAGTGTTATATGTTGTAATGACAACAAACACACAGAAAAAAGTATATCACATCAAACATGCCCTGGGGTATGTATACAAAATTCGTCGTATTGAGACAAAATTTCAAAAGGAGAAAGGTTGCCAGACTGTTTAAAGTATCGGAAAGTATCGGTAGGCATCGGGTTTTTTCGAGATTTTTGATCTAACGAAATGAGGTCACACTGAGCCGTTATTGCAAAAGTAAGTAATTTGTCCTGTCAAATTTTTAATTTATTTGATTAAATTGAGTTATTTACAGTGGCAGAAGCAATTAAAAGGACTAGGCTCAGAGAAGGTGGCATCAAACGCTGGAGCGACATTAAAGTAAAGAATATGCTCGATTATGTTCGATCGCATACCAATTTTGAGGTAAGTCTGCACATAGAAACGTTACATAGGCATGTAATTATATGAGTAAATCACAGAAACCAACGGCCAGGAAAAAGAGGAAAGAATGCAGAAATTGGAAATGGAACTTAAATATAAAAATGCTTCCCTGTAATTATGAATAAAAGAAAATCAATTTAAATAAACCAACATTTTTTAATTATTCATTATTGAATTGGCAATGGCTTGTCGCTTTGATTCGGGTGTTGCGCCAAAGTTGAGACAACTTCCGGAGAATGACACTAAATACCCTGTCTGTTATAGAACCTATAGTTCCACCATCTCCTACTCCAAACAAAGTTGCTATCTTCCTTATAGCAGCAGCTTCTCCTGATGATCCTAAGCGAAGCAAAACAATCGCAACCTGTTGTTCAACGGACATTTGAGGCCGAAATAGCGATGATTTGAAACCGGAATCATTGCGGACGAATTCCACTATTGTTTGGATCTGCATCTTTGTGACTCGCAGCATTTGGAGAAACCGATCCTCATTGAAGTTTGGCAATACGTGGGTTCGCCAATCGAATGACTTGGGAACAGAAAACTCAATTCCACGGCGACGCGATGAAATTGTTAATATATCCTCCATTAGTTCGTCCATTACTTCATCGTATGCAGCATGGTCAATGTCTAAAATGCTCAAAGCCTTAGTTGTGTTTATGTCTTTTGCAATAACTGCATACGTACCATCGAGCAATTTCAATTTCAATAGAGCTAAATCAAGCTTCCGCTTAGTAAATTGTTTTTTTTATTCCTTCTCTTGGCATTCTGATTACAAACTCAGGTCGAATGATTTTCTTATATATTTTAAATTGAATTGAACTGTCAGCTGATTTATCACAAATACGACAACAGAAACTTAAAAAGGTCGCTCACTAGCTTCAGTGTTATCACTTTGCCACATAACACAAATATCATAGTTTCTGAATACCCTAAATATAATTCAATAAGCTTAAATTATAAATATTTTGACAAAATAAAAAAAAAGCTTAATCTGTTCAGAAAATACAGGAGTACCAAGTTTGGTATATCTTTCATTTATTTCGTACTTTATATTTATGATTCTATATACGAATGTCGAAAAATATTACTCAGAATACAAAAACTCGGAAAAAAATTAGGAATTCACGATTGGGAATCGAATTACGAATCCGAAATTAGGAATACAGTTACTAGGGTTCCAAAATTAGGAAGTCAAAAATTGGAAAAGCAAAAATAGGGAAGAAAAAAATTGGGAAAACAAAGATTAGGAAAACAAAAATTGGAAAAACAAAAATTAGGAAATGCCGAATCAAAAATATTTTATTAAAAATCGCGCGATTTTTCCTATTAGCAAAAGGACAACATTTGTCGAAACATTTGTTTCAAACTTCGATTGAAAGCGCATGTGATATTTATTCGAACCATTTATTTCAATATCTACATGCTCTGCACATATTTTTCAGTGTTGATAGAAATCTTTTCTTTTGATGATTGAGCATTTTTTTAAATTCGAAAGGATATAACCAATGACAGGAAAACCAAAAATATTTTCCCCAATTTTTTTCTTCCAAATTTTGTTTTCCCAATTTTTGTACTCTGAATATTTTTCTTAATTGAAATTCCTTATTCATGATTCATGATTTTTTCTTCCCAATTTTGGATTCTTAAAATTTTCTTCTAGGTTTTTTTTTCTTATTTTTTAAAATTCCTTAAAAAAGTTTCGGAATTCGGATGAGGTACCATATTTATTATTATTTTTTTTTTGGGGTAAATATTAATATCAAGTTGGCCAAGATTTTGTTGCTGTGTGCGTCTAACGATGTTCTATCTACAAAATTTTCTATTCATATTTTCGCTCCGATTTGGCTGCCGTCTGATTGCATCTGCCGAGATAATTATATATGCCTATGGAGTCTTTTATGTTTATACAGAATTCGGTATGACGCTAGCTCTTCTATTGCCATATTATTTGATTCTTACAATGTTATATACCTCCGCATACAATTGAAGGCTATGGAAATTTATTGGACTCCATGATTTTAGTCTCACTGGCCACTTCCTTCCTGCTGTCCTGGTTAATGGTAATTTCCACGCTGCAGGAACATGTGAGTGCCGATCTGTGTGTGTATGAGTGTGTGACTCAAACCATGTTCAATTTAGGAATCAACTGGCATTCTTTTTACCTACCTGATATGGGGAATCTTCACGACAATCTTCCTAGACATCTTTTATATATTATGCTATTGGAATTATCACAGATTTGCTTCGGAGTATGTATTCGCGGGACTCTTGATAGGCACAACACGTATGTACATACATATGCATACATATACATAAATATGTATGCAACTTTTGTTCATCATCATCTCCTTTACAGTTCCCAAGATGTATGCCTTGCTGGTGGTATTATCATTTATGCATATGCTTGTTACCTCCGACAGCGAAGATTCATCCTGAGATCTGAGAACTGACGATAAAACACTCCACTCGAGAGAACTTGAATTTTGTGTACATAATTTAGTGATTTTGAAAATAAAATTCCATTCGTGAATGCGTTGAAATTTAAGTCAAGAATCACTTTTTTGTGGCATAAAGTCGAAAATTTATGTCAAATAAATCTTGAATTGGACTTCACATATTTTGAAAGGGCATACATTAGGTACATCGAATCAGTAAACAAAACATTTTTGGTGGCAACGTTGTATTTTTGCCGGGCTAGCAAAGTCAGATGTTTTGTCAGCTGACTTTCAGACCAGGTTTCCAGGTGTTGAATATATGGAAAATAAAGGTCAAGGTATGCCAAATACATTTGTTCAGGCATGCCACAGTAATCTCTTTCACTTGAATTTCACGTCAATTTCATTTCTCCGTGCCACAGTCCAATCACCTGAACAATTTTGAGTGAGATGAAATCATCGCTCAATTCACTGGCGTCCGATGCCATGAGAATAATGTCACATTTCTTGTCCGAATTTTTGAATTTAGAGTTGTCGAGAAACTTTTATTGTTTGCCGCGCCAATAACTTTTAAATTTTTTTAAGCTATACAATATCAATTATTATATAAATAAATAGAATTATATAAATTAAATAAGAATTGAAATGAAAATTTGATATTCTGCAATGATAAACTTTAAAAAGTTGCTAAACAAACCCTTGGGAAATTTAATCTGAGAAGGGGCCAACCCTAGAGCCTAGTACGAAAAGGTTGATGAACATGCTAAAAAACCTAAATCACACGACTTTCTGTGGCACGGAGAAATTTTCGAAGTGGAATTGCTTTTCTCTGAAATCGCTTTCTCTAGTGATTTCTGTGGCATGCCTGATTGATTGTTAAGTTTTTTGTGGTTTATGTGTTCAATGTTGTCGTTGTGGATTGTCGATGATATGTCTTATTTTAGAAAAGAAAACTAACTCTGAAAAAAAAAACTCTGAAGTTGCGCGTGGCTGCACTTTGTAAGTGTGCCAGTGTGTGTGTGTGTGCGTGTGTGTGTATGTCAAAATGTTTATTGTGCTGTCATGTGGCAAATGCAAATGGTGCATGTGCGAGTGTGTGTGTGCTTGTGTGTTAACACATATAAGTTTGCTAAGCGAAAATTACTTGGTTGATTAATCCAACCAATCAAAAATAATGTCATTGTAATTGTGTCTCCCTTGGATTTTATTTGAAAACTTGGGACTCTCACAATTTGTTCAACACATAATCAAATTTTCTAAGCAAAGTATTTTTAATTTTTTTTTTTTGAATGCGATAAAAATAAATATTGATTTTCTCGAAGCCGTTGCACCGATTTGTTTGGTAACACCAATTAATTATTTAAATTATTTATATTATATTTATATACACAAAGATTTAATTTCTCACGTTTGTTTGTTTTTCTCGTCCGCGCACATTTCGTTCGTAAAGAAGAAGAAGAAAGAAACCACAAATCGCCAATACAAGTGCGCTGCAAAGCGCCCTCTATGCTCCTCTGCGTTTTTTGGTTCTGCGCGCCTGCCGGAAAAAAGCGGCAAAAAAAAGGGTAAATTTTTGGACATTGGTTTTTCGGCCAAAAAATTCAATTTGAGCTAGAAATTTGAAAAAAATATCAGAAATTTTGTTAAATTTTTCTAGAATTTCTAACGTTTTTTGTTTCTCAAGTTTTTTGTTATTTCTCAATTTTTTTGGGCTTTTTTCTCGGTTTTGCCACCAAAACCAATTTCTAAATAAAGTTAATTATTTTACCTGATTTTGGAATTTGTTGTTTTTTTGAAATTGTTTCTCAATTTTTTTAAATTAATTTTTGAAAATTTCAGCAAAAGCAGTTTACGCTGCAATTGCGCAAGCAGTGCACAGTTTGTTGACACTTATGTGGAAGCAGTGCCTGCACAGTTTGAGAAGCACTGCCATATTACACAAGCAGTGCATATGATAGCGCGCCATATTTGAATATATTATCAATTGCATAAATATTATTATGTTGATAACAATTTTAAAGTGAAGTAAAAAGCAAATAGTATCTGTGTCTTTTTAAATTCTTTAATGTTATCTGCTAATTGGAATGCAGCTTCTCCTCTGTCTCTTTCTAATGTTGGACACTCTATTGCAATTGATTTTTGGGAACGGGACATCGACTTAAGCAATTTTCTAGTTAACAGTAACTCGAGAGACTCTGGTCTGGCAGTGTCTGGCACATGACCATGCTGTCAGATACAATACTCAATTGCAATTGTCATAGATTTAAAGATGCACCCAAAAAGGGGAAATTGCTGTTGTTGTTGTTGTTGCTGTTGTTGTTGTTGCTGTTGTTGTGTTCATTGTTGTTGCATGAAAATTACTTTCAATTTTATTAGCACATGCAATATTGATGCTGGGCAAAACACTTGCCGCAGTTTAAGGGACATTCAAAAAAGAGGGAGGAGGGAGGAAGGAGAATATTCGGAAATATTTGTTAAAAATTGTATCTAAAATCGATTTCAAAGCATTTTCTCTGCACAAAATGGCATATGACAATGCAAGCTGCATGTGTGTGTGTGCGTATGAGTGTGTGTGTGTTTATGTTTGTGTGTGTGTGAGTGTGTGTGTGTGTGTGGGTGTGTGGTGTGCTGCTGTGGGCGTGGTGTGAGTAATTGACTACGTGCGTATAAACTTTCTCATGGCATTTTACTCCAACAGCAGCAACAGCAACGACAACAACAACTGGCCTTGAGTGTGTGCATATTTATATACATATGTATAAGTGTGTTTGCGCGTGCGCGCCATCATAAACATGCACTCTGCTGGCCATTCGCCACGGCTTCGTGCCCAGCCAGAAATGCAAGTAGTTGCGTTGGCCAAAAAGCCGCAACCGAAATGTTGCTCAAGGCTCAAAACGTGATCAGGAGTGCAATTTAATAGAGATTGATAAGGATAAGCAGCAGCAACAACAACAGCAACAACAACTTTGAAAAGCAAATGCAATCAGCAATAAGCATTCTAATAAGCCGACAGCTTAAAATACCCTGCAGTGCTGTCAAAAATGGGGTATAATGGATATGAAATCAGATGACACTGATTACAAATAGATTGAATATGTTTATAGTACCATATAAAAATTCAAACAGTTTGTTCCGTATTTAACTAACACTACTATTTGCAGGGTATCTGCTAGTCACTCATTTTTCGATTAAAACACCCAATCAGGGTCCAGTCGAGGGTGATGTAACTGTCAACTCGTATGCCCTATAATATATGTATGAACTCCTTTTTACACCAAAGAAGACCGCTTACAGGGTAATCATCAAGCCAATATTTCAAATTTACAAGCAAATAATTTAAATTCGCACAGCAACAGAGCAAAATATAATTTAGAGTATTTGTAGCCTATAAATATTTACAGTGGCCCACTTGCATATCCAGCTGTGATATCTGTGAGAAATGTGAGCCATTCACAAGATGAGGCAAATACTTACACCAGAGAAAAACAATCGAAAACTTTTTTAATTGGTGTGAATTTACAATTAAAAAGATTTTAAAATAAATATATAATTCTAGCATGTTTTTGGAATTTTCTTATAATTAAAAAAGAGACTTGAGTTAATATATAATATTTAAATGCATATATGAATTTTAAAATCTTGTATCAAAATTAAAAATTTTTAATTTAAAAAGTTCTTAAAATAAGTGTCTAAAACTTAAAGGAAAAGTTCACACAGCTTTAAAACTTTTGATTTTAAACAATGATCCAAGTTTTTAGCGTGGAATTGAAAATTCTGATTTCATAATAAATTTGACATTTAATGTACTTAAGTATTTTTTATTTTTTAGCTCATAAGTTTATTTAATTTATTTAGTTAATTATTTTTTTTGTTTACTTTAAGTGCAATAGTATTCATAAATAATTTTGTGATTCAGTGGATTTCATAGGTTTTACATCAATTCAATTTTTTTCTTTTTTTTCCTGTTACCGCCTTTAGGCGGTGTAAAAAATCTTAGTTAAGACTTAAAAATTAGTATAATTATATTAGACTCACAATAACAAGTACATTGCTACAAAGCTTTATGAATAGCTAAATATTTCCAATTTATAGCCAGTTTATTCTTTTGCTGCTCTACGAAGAGATTTACTAAGAATTTTCTATGAAAATTACTGAATCTTAAATTTCTTTTTTTTCCTGGGCATTAGAGCGTTATGTATTAATCCTTAAAGTTTTTAAGAATTTCAGAAAAGTAAAATTTACATTTAATTTTAGTACTAAAGTATGTCTGTTATTATAACCCAGGAAAATACGTATATTGTTTAAAATATATGTAAGTATATAGTGTGTGAAAAATATGCTTTTAGACATCAAAAATTTCAAAACATTTCAAAAAAATTCTTACAAATATATTTTCAAACATTTTTTGGCATTCACTCTTAGCAATCGTTTGAAGAATTTTTACATCAAAATATTTTTCGTAAAAAATAGAGGACAAAAGTAGAAAAAAACACTTTTACAAAAACTTTTCCATGGGTACCATGGGTACTTATTGGAAACGGAAATTAAGATTATTTTAAGAAATCTGCATCAAATCTTTTGTGTTAAAAGTATATTTTTTTTGAATAACTTCATCTACATATACTTATTTCACTGGGTGTGTGTGCTATGTGTTTTTTCTTTGAGTGTATAGATGCTAGGGCTGCTAACTGATGGATGCGTTAGCAGGTTGCTACTCTTTGATCTTTTTGACTTTGATTTTGATTGCTGTCTTTGTCTTGTTGTTGTTGTTACTTGTTGCTGTTGTTGCTGTACATCGCGATGTAGCCGCAACCACATTTTTAACGTTGCCAGCAAATAGATGTATGCATGACTTTCTGCGTGTTTTGCTTATCTTCTTGCCACAAATACTCCGCCCCATCCACCCCCGCCACATTATCTCTTCCCCCAACTCCTCTCCTATCGGTTACACGGATTCCGTTTATGGCAGATTCTGGCGAGGAATAAAAAACTGAATGGGAAACAGAGGAAGTTGCATTTTGTATAATCTGATAAAATGTTGCAACATTTCTGTGTTTGTTTGCTGCCATTTTTATCAGCAGACCTTAACAATATTACATAGCAGATAGATAGGGGGGTGGGGGGTGGAAAGGGGCGAGGGGGAGGGAGGGGAACGTATGCAATGTGAAAATCCGATTTGTGGAGCATGCTAAAGCGGATTATGTGCATACTTTTGGCTATATCAGCTCGTTGTTGTTGTCGCAGTTGTCTATCTGTTGTTGCAACAACAACTACACATAAATATAATGACATGCGAAGTAACTTGAAATTGCACGCAGGATACAGATACATATGTATATGTATATGTATATATATTCAATTTGCGCCACGCCCATAACAAACATAAAGTAACACCTAAAACTTAATGATGCCAAACAAAAGGCTCATAATCTCTAGTCTGTGTGTGTGTGTGTGAGGCGTCAAGTTGTCGCCGACTCCCACTCCCAGTCTGTCAGAAAACTGTGCCTTTGACCATAATTTTAATTGTCACAGTCAATGCGAACTAAAGTAGCTCTCTCTATCCCTCATTTTTGCTACTGCAAAATCAAATCTCGAATTTGCCATCTGAGACTAGACTCTCGAGACTCCGAGACTTTGATCAACGTGTCGTTGAATTGCTAACACTCAAAAGCGTACTGACTACACCACAAGTCAAACATAGTAGCCGAGACAACAGCAGGCAAAAATTGTTCTTAAATATTTTATTTCATGATATGGCAATAAACATTAATTTAAAATCTAAAGTATTCATGTATTATTAATGTTAAAGCCTGAAACGCAACAAGATCGGAGAGAACGGTGGGTACTTTTAGGGTTTTAAGCAAATGCTGTAAGCAACTCATTTTTTTTAAAAATTGAGTACCGGGTATCCTTAAGTAACTCGACTATAGCCTTTACCGCTTCTTTGAAAATAATAACATTTTTAAGAGCAAATAAACAAATAGTGCTGTAACATATTTTGCTCCCTTCAGTTACAAAAAATTTCGAAAATGTTTGCCTTAAAATTATTCCAAAAATTTGCTAAGAGTCAAACAATTTTTGCAGTGCAGCGTTTGTTTGAGAACAGCGCGTGCCAGAGACGAAGACGAGACGAATGACTGGTTTGTTAGCTGTGTCATAACCATCCGAGCAACGAGAGAGAGTGTGAGAGAGAGAGGGAGCGAAACTCACGTTCGAGCAGGCACATGAAAAATCGTTTCCGTTGCCCTCGAATCTTATTATAAAACATGTGCTTAAGTAATAGCATATCCAAGTGAAGTGTTTGACTTGACGCCATCTCCCTCTCCTCCTCTCTTTCTCCTTCTCCCTCGCTCTCTTCCTCTTCCGTTGACTCCAACTTTTCCCCTTTTCGTGTCATGTAACAGATTGCCAATGTGCCACGAAAGGGTGAAGATTAATTTGATGTGCCACACTCAGTGCACACACACACACACACACACACACAAGCACACACACACACACACACACTCCTCAAAGAAATCAGCAAATCCTGTGAAAATCAGAAAAATAACTCAGAAAATAGTTGAGGAGAACGCCGTCGAATTGATTTTTGATATTCCATCGAGAGTTGACAAGAGCTGATTGAATCATCGCGAAATTTTATTTATTTATTTATTTATTTATTTCTTTTTTTATTTATTTATTTATTTATTTATTTATTTATTTATTTATTTATTTATTTATTTATTTATTTATTTATTTATTTATTTATTTCTTTTTTTATTTATTTATTTATTTATTTATTTATTTATTTATTTATTTATTTATTTATTTATTTATTTATTAGCTTTTTCCTAGTGCTACAAGTGGGGATACTTTTAAATTAGTGCACAAGTCACACTTGACAATCATATACATATATTTCGAAAAATTATAATTAATAGTTTTATATTATTTTGCTTATCAATTTAACATCAAGTGGAAACATGCAACTCTAATTCTTATACATGTATTACAATTTTCATCAATATTATTATTATTATTAATATAATTATTATTTTTAATACAAATATTATTATTAAATGCAGGTTGTTTTCTCTGATCTTCCGAGAGAACTCTTTTAAAAACATTAAAACACAGGTTGTTTATATCTGATATGCCGAGAGAACTCTTTTTAAAATTATAACACTATGCATAGATAATTCTCTGTATGAAAAGAGCTCGCCAGATTTGCTTTTACTCAGTGAGTAGAAGTTACTTTTAAATATATTATATATGTTCTATATGAAATATGTACCTCAGAAAAATTGATATTTGAGAAACATATTTAAATTTTTTTTTTTTTTTGCAATTGCAATTAATTAAGCAGTTTATTTATTGAACTATTACATATTTTTTTAAATTTAAAATTAGTTTAGAAAAGCTTTCCAGCAAAAATTTATTAAATTTATAATTTATATTTGTGCAAAATTCAATATAGCGAAACAATTTTAAGGAAATTAGTATTATCTTTTTTTATTGATATATACTAAAAAAATCATATGAACAACAACAATAAAATATATTTTTAAGTTTTTTTTTAAGAAAATTGAAAGGACAAAGAAGTTTCTCGTACAAAAATTTGAAAACTTAAAAAGAAAAGAATATTCACTCAGCTCTTTAAACTGAATGAGGTCAGGTTTTTAAATGTCTAAATAAGGTGTTTAATAACTATTAAAAATATATTTTGACGTAAAATATATAGAAATTCCTGTCAATTTTTAATTTATATCTTAGATACAGTTTATAAGTACATACATTGAAAAAATCGGCCCTGAGAGCATTAAGTGAAGTCTAAAGGCCTTCAACTTACACACACTCTCTCTCTCTCTCTTTCTCTTTTTCTCTATCTTCCTCTCTCTCTCTCTCTCTCTAACACACAAATTCTCATGTATCTCGCATGCAAAATGCTGCGAAATTAGCTGAGGAATAAAACAAAGCTCTAATTGGATTTCTAAATACGGCCAAATGCGGCTTTTGGCTTTGATTGAATTAAATAAGTTTATGGTATGCATTAAATAATATTAATACTAAACGGATTGTTTGATAGACTATTTAATTTAATAAGCAGCGTCGCGTCGTGATACGGCGTGTGTCACGTACGGGCGTAATTTGATGAGCCACCGTTTTCTGACCACTGAACGGTGAATTGCTGGTGGAGCACAAGTGCCAGGACACAAAGAGAAAAGAGAGTGTGTGTGTGTGTGAGGGGAAAACAACATGTCTAATGAGAGGAGAAGGAGAAATGCGTAGCGTGGATAAAAAAAGGACATTTCTCAGAGAGGAGAGAGTGTGAGGTAGAGGGAAAAGAGAGAGGGAAAACAGACATACTGGATAGTATGCGTGAGCCCAATTCAATTGAGTGTATGGCACGCTAGAATTCACCACGCGTGCAACATGAAAAATGTTACCTAATTAACTTGCCTCATTAGGCACACTACCCTCGACCCTCCCCTTTCCAGCCCTCCCCTCCCTCCCTTTGCTTTACTTTGACTGGCTTTGTTATCAATCAATTGCTGGTTAGTTTGGCCGGGGACATTGGCCAGATTATTGAGCCAATTATGTGCAAGTGCTTAGCGCATTGGCTGCTAATTAGCCACAGGCTAACGTGGCTAACGTGGCTAACGTGGCATGCAACAACAGCAGCAGCAGCAGCAGCAGCATGCAGCAACAACTGCATTTAAGCCAGCGTCAATTGAGTTGGCAGTTGAACACCCAGCGGGAGCTGTCTCTCTCTCCCTCTCTCTATCTCTCCCGCTCTGTCCCACTCTCGCTGACCTCTTTTTTGGACAGTGCTGAAACCCATTTTGATGGCAACTACATGCGTTGCAAATGCGACTGCCACCTGCCAGCCGCCACCTCTCAAATTGGTCAACAACAGGCGTCACAGACTAACAGGCAATGATGATTA
The DNA here is from genome assembly GCA_037043405.1 of Drosophila subquinaria. NCBI lineage: Eukaryota > Metazoa > Arthropoda > Insecta > Diptera > Drosophilidae > Drosophila > Drosophila subquinaria. Next base: position 95,629 of record JBAMBL010001410.1, read on the forward strand.
TGTTGATGCTTGTTAATACCATTTATAGAGTGCAGAGTGAGGCCAGAGAAGAGCTGAGTGAGGGGAGGAGTGGGCAGGACCAGGTTGCTTGTCCCAAGGGCAGCGGCACTTGCAGCTGTTGGAGACGCTTCAAATGTCACAGGCAAATTTAACGAAAGCAACAACAAGTAAAAAACGTACAGCCAAAGTGCACGACTGTTGCATGCCCAGTATGTGAACTTTGCTATAGATCAATTCTATCACCTAAAGTAAAATTAAAATTAAATAAAATCTCGAATATACTACAAAAGTATTGGCACAGCAGGAGTTTTAACATTTAAGGTTTATTTAAGCCGTTATCGTTAACATATTGGCATCAATGTTAAGTTCATTTAAATTCCGATTGCATAATGCATAACTTTCCTTAACCAATTTTGTACCCATCGAGAATCCCGGATTTATGTAAATGTCTACTTTTTCAACCTTTTTTCTCGATTTAAAAAACAAAATGTTTTGATGCAAAAATATTCTTCAAACAATTCTAAGAGTGACTGCAAAACAAAATTTTCAAAAATCTTTTCGCTAATATTTTTTTTATAATTTTTTGAAAATTGCTTAAAAGGCACTTATTGAATAAAAATGCTGTGCCAATACTTTTGAGTCACTATACATATAATTCAGTTTCCTTTCATGATTAATGAAGCATAAGGTTAATCTCTAATTTCACGGCTCTCAAGATCTTTTTAAAATTACTCAGTCTGATAAATGAATATTATTATATTTTATTGTAATACTTTGCATATTTTACCTTATACTTTGACAGAGCACAGCTAAATTTATGGAATGCAATTGCTTTTTAAATGTCCGTCAAGAAAGTCAATCTAAAATTTGTATATTGTATTTTTAATATCTCAATTATTTTCTCATTTTATGAAAATTCCTAGACAAATGGACACAAGGTACATAAATTTAACAATTACTTAAATTTTTACATATATTAAATGTAATATTTTAAATAAATTTGATGCAAAAGTTAATAAAATAGACATATTACAATATTTATGATTCAGATTCAGCCGCAACGATTAATAAACCAATCTTTCAATTCACAGCTTTAAGACCTTTCTTAAGTAACTCAGTTTGAATTACGCAACTGTCGCTGTCTGAATTAATCAGTAATAAAATGTATGTGAATATTTTAGACAAACATTTTGAAATTATATTTGCAAATTATCTGCAAACAACTTGAAGCATTCTAAGATAAGAAAATCTTAATAATATTATTAAATAAAACAAACATTACAAACATTTTAAATTAAATAATTTGGTTTATCTTAGAGCATACGGACAAACATTGTCACAGACTTATAAGCCTTTTAAGCTGATTAAGTGCTGGTCTAAGAGCTACAAATCATAAAATAAGCATGGAAATTTCTTTTGCTTTTGCAAAGTTGCAACAAGAGGTGGCAGCAATGGATATAAGGTGGCAGCCATAAGGGGCAGAACTTGTATAGACAGGGAAGGGGAGAGAGGGAAGAGGGAAAGGGAGGGAAGATGTGCATCTGACAGCGACAACTGCCGGAAGTAATAGCAACATAATCGATTTGATGCTTGCCACTGCTGCAGTTTACAGCCGGATGACGTTTCAAGGGGAAGAAACGAATGCGTATTGCGAAGTGCGGATGCGGATTGCGGATGCGGATGAGGATGCAGGAAGTCATTTCCAACATTTCCAACAATCTGAAGAAATATGTGAGGAGCTGCTGCGAGAGATATTGCAAAGCGTATTCAAGCTGAAATCTAAGCACAAACGGAATTTCAATCTGTTGCCACAGTCCAACATAAAGAGACATGTCGAGGGAATGTCCTTGAAATTTGTGTATCGACTCTGAGTGGATGTATAAAAAGAAGATCTACAATAATTTATTTCCATTATTAATTAAATAAACTATCGTAAATAAATCTTAACTAAACTAATTTTAATAGATAAAATAAAATAAAGTAACTTATGGCAGTTTTTTCAATGTAGATATACAATTTATTTAACATATAGTTTGCAATTTGGCATTAGTTTTAGTTTTCAATAGTTATAAATCACATTATTTAGAGATTGAAAAAACGGACCTTAATATGATATTCAATTAATATAGTTATAAATTAATTTAAATTTAAACTGAACAAATAATTAGGAAATTAAAAAAAAAGTGTAAAAAAGATATATTTATATTTATTACTCTAGTTCTCAGATAGAATAAGTTGAAGATAAGAATGAAATATATACTTCTTTTTATTTAATAACAATTCTGTATTGATAATAAAAAAAATTGAAGTTGTTATCGATCAAAACTAAATTCAATTTTTGTTAAAGATAAGGGAAAACAATTGTCTTCTATTTTCAATAATATTTTCAGTCTAATTAAATGTATTTTCAATTATTCTAAATTTCTCTCTCTCTTTTGTTCTCACTCTTTCTCCATCTTCACTTTCTATTTTCTCGGTTTGCTTTTGATTTTCCGCTCGAAAAGCCACAATTTGTCATAGATAATGCCAGCAAATATGTAATTTACAACCTAGACCAAATCAGACTCGTAAAGTTGTCTAGACGTTTGGGGGTCGCAGCTGTTTGGCAGCGCCATTTCCCAAAGTTTGTTTAACCTCTGACCTACCCTCCTCCTCTCTTTCGCTCCTCCTACCTTAAAACCGATGACAGCATCTGACACAAATCCAGCCAAGTTAAAAGTTAAACAAAACTACCTTCTGACTCTGCTGCAATGTCTTCGCTCTCTCGCTGTCTCTCTCTCTCTATCCCTGTCTTTCTCTGAGATAAGTGTCACGTGTTAGAGTAAGAATATACAGATAGCATAGTTAGAGTTGGTTGAGATAGACTAACAGATACCCTATGTAAACTTATAACTTATATTAACCGAAAAGTTTATTTTCAGAGGAAAGTACATACTTAAAAATTGCCAACATTTAATAAAAATTGCTTTCATACTACTTATTATTTATAATTTATGTATATTTATATTATTTATTAGCATGGCTCAATAAATCTTTAACAAGCTAAAAACAATTGTCAATGCTTTTAAACCAATAAAATGGAAAGCTTGAAAATTAACTAAAAATGAATTCATTTTGTATTAAACACAGCATATATGAATGAAATATAGTACATGTCTGATAAATTAGTTATGCCACTAAAAATGGCAATAACTAATAATTATGTTGAATTCGCGAAACCAACTTTGGTTATTTAGAAATTTGATTTATTTTGCTAAAAATTTTATATTCTTTAAATTAAATTAAAATAATTTTTTTAATTTATTTTTTAATTTTTTGATTATTTATATATTTAACCAAGTTTTAATTAACCATTTGAAGTAATTTAATTAATTAATTAACAATATTGAATATTAATTTTGTGACTGAAAATATGTAGAATGAATGAAAGCTCTGATATTTTTGTTAGTTTCAAAAAAGTTTCTCTTCAATATGTCTTTAGAGCAGTGGTGTCCAATATGCTAAATGCCTATCCCATATGGGAAAGGAACTCATTACTCCGACACACTTACAGAGAGTGAGAATACGTGTGTTCTATAAATAGCACGCCCTTCGGCTTGTGCTCTCACGATGCGTGTGCTCGGCTATTTATTCTCTCACGGAGCATCTGATCGGCTGATGCTTTCTGATGTCAGTCGCTGAGCTGCGTTTAATAGGGAGAGATCGTACAGCGCTAGACTTTTATCATACACTGCAATTAATACTATGCTCACTTTATGTCGAAAACTGTAAAATGCGACAGTTCGCATATGCTTTCATTTAATTTTTTCAGTGTAGAGCAGTGAAACGTTTCGTTCGCTTTAGAGTTTTCTGGTGCACACCTGTAATTGTTATACCCGACAGTCGTTTTGTGCACACAGGGTATGACAAATTGCAGCAAACTGTTGTCAGCTGTTGCAGCGCTTCTTCTTCTCCTTTTTGTTATTCTTCTTATTCTATTTTTGTTGTTGTGCCATTATTTGGCATAATACTCGCTCGCGAGACGTTGTCGTCATCAGTTTTGTCGCCTTTTCGTTGAGCACAAGAATCATATTTTACATAGGAAAGGAGGGAGAGGGGAGAGAGTGGGAAAAGGGGGAAGTGCGGGAGAGGAGGGAAGGAAGAGCAGCAACATCTGCAACTGTTCTCGGTCGCCCGCTGTCTCTGCCAGGTGAACTCTTTGCAGTGTTGCAGCATTAACACAATTTCGCACACCTGCTGCTATCTCGCTTTCTCACTCTGGCACTATCTCCGACTCTGTCTTTGGCCCCTTTGGCACTTTTACATTTTAACATAATCATAAATTTTTATGCGGCCCGCCGTCTGCCAGCAATGTTTGTAACTTCTTCTCCTCTTCTGCTCTTCTCCTTCGTCTCCTTCTCTTCTGCCTAGTTTCGATAGTTGCCTGCCTCGATTTGTGGCACTTGTTGCACACGGCGTCGCACTCAACAAATTGCACCTCGTCCTCGTTCTCAACTTCAACTTCAACTTCAGCCCTCAACTGCCAATTCCCTTGGCCCGATTTTGGGTGCTGGGCTTGGCCTTTATCGTAATCGTAATCGTAATCGTATTTTGCTGCTGCTGCTGCTGCTCAAGTGTTTTCCTTGAGCTGTTTCCGTTTCTAATACATTTGGCTCGTGCTGGTGGCACGTTCCGTGTTGTGGCAGGCAGCAACGTGGCGTATACGTAATGTCTTCATTGCGTATACAACGCTGCAATTTATTGCAAATTTATGCCGCAACCAATCAAAACAAAACCAGAAGCTGCAAACACAACCAATCACAATCCCACCATCCGTTCTTGCCACTTGCCACTTGCCACACGCCTCGCATTGTGTGTCAATGCAAATCCAATTGACATTGCAATGACATCGCATCTTTCTCTTCTTCTTTTTCCTCTTCTTCTGCTCGCTGTCAAATTGAGGAGCATTCAATCTTAGTCAAGAATTGTGCTTGCAACACATTTGCAACGTGTTGTGGCAACAAGACAAGGCAATTTTGCACAGCTCTTATTCGATTCAAAAACTGTCGAGCACTTGAGAGATCGCATCCTCTTATCTTTATGCAATTGATCTTAAGCATCAAAATTTGCCAATCTGGAAAACCAAGAGAATGGAAGAGAGGATGAGGAAGATGGAATAAAGAATTTTAATAGAGGTACTTTAAGTTAGAGGATAATTTTAATTTATTTAGATTTAATATTATATATTCTCTCTAATTTTGTAAATAAATAAATAAATAAATTTATTAATTAATATTATTTATTAAATGTCAACTTTACGTTTAAAATTTGTAATAAAATTAGAAACTTCATATATAAATTTAAATTTAAACTAAAAGGATAAATGGGTACATTAAAAGTATGCAAAATTCGAGGTCTATTTATTAATTAATATTATTTATTTAAAGTCAACTTTACGATAAAAATTTAAAAAAAAATTAGAAACTTCATATAAATTTAAACTTAAAGGATATATTATATAATGGATAAATTACGAAATTTTAGTGGACGCATTTTAATATAATAATAAAAGATATAAAAATTTTATAATAATATTTACAGAACATTAGAAAAAAATCAAGCACTAGTTAAAAAAATGACAGGGACACTGAAAATATTGCACATACGTTATTTTTGAAAGGACTACCCAAAAACAGGTTAACATTTTATTAAAATTTTTTTTTTGAAATTTTTTTAACTGTGTTTTTTAATTTTTATAATAAAAATTATTTATAAGAGTTATTTTTAAACTTTTTTATACAAATCAGTAAATAACTTTTATTTCATACAACTTTTAACTTTCAACTTTTAAATGCTTTTATTTAAGCAAATAACAGAAGTTGAAATTTTAAAGAATTTACGGAAAGTAATGAATTAATAAACTTATTTGATTTCTTTAGATGTGTGAGTTCTATTTAAAGTTGGAAGCCAAATAAAAAGATATATAGATATAAATATAAACAACTCTGCTTTTATCGATTTGCTTTTAGTTTGACCCACAAATGTTTTATGTCAATGGGGCTAGTAAAGTGCTTAAAGGATTAATCACTTTCCCAGGGACAGTGAATGTGACACCAAGCGACAACCATCAGAAAAATACAGAAAATGGAAAATTTAAAATGATTTTAAAATTCATTTTCGCAGTTTTACAATATTTACGCAAAAATAAACAAGAAAAATAGAAGAAAAATTGCGTATACGCCTCGTTTGGTGCAGGATTTGAGGCCTCTTTGGTGTGTGATGAAAAAGGCGGTAAAGGGAGAGGGGCGTGGCGTAGTGTTACAGCATATTTGCAATTTTAATTGCATAAATATGCAAAAGCCACAAAAAATGCGCAAAGAACCTGAGCCTGAGTTTCCCCAACAAAATGTTAACAGACTGGAACAAAAAATTATTAAAGCAACAAATTTACAGACACTAAAAGATAGAAATTTCTTAAAGACAGTTGCCAATTAAGTGTGTTAAATGGAGACGCATAATTGAATTTTATTTTGCTGTTTATATTCATACTCTGAGGTAATTGAATTGAAAATGGTTTTTAACACGATTTTAATACGTTGTGCATGAGTAAATGATTTGAATCGAGTGTAAATAAAATATGAAATTATCGGGGGTGCCACAGAAATCGCTTTCGCTTGAATTTCACTCAAATTTGTATGAAACTTAAGTGAAATTCAAGCGAAAGCGATTTCTGTGGCACCCCAGTATAATTCCAATTTGATTGTAATTGATATATTCTACGCATTTGCGTAAAAGTATACTAATTAAGCTGCAAATGCGATAAAATTACAATTAATAGAAAGAAGTAACATTGTGCTGGCAATTTTGACTATTGAATACTCTTCTCAATAGAATGATTTGCAACGAAACTGCCCAAAATATTGTAATACCCACCTTTTAGGAAGCAAAAGTGAATTTGAAATTAAAATAGCTTTTTGCTTGACTCACAAATTATTCAATTATGTTAATGAAATTGCAAAATGTTATCAATTAAATATGTAGCTGAAAAAATGTGTTGCTGAAATTGTTATATACACGTAATGCTGCTATCTAAAAATAAATAAATATATGTTCTCGTATTTAAAATGTTTTCAGCTTGGGTTCGACTACTAAATTCGCATCAGAGTTTTGCGAGCTTTGGGGCAACTTTTGCAGTGGCCTTTTGCTGCGGTAATTGCCACAAGCCAGAAATTTCTGCTGTTTGCTTTCCGGCGCCAGCAAATAGAATGTGGGAAGGAAACTCAGATGAGAAGGAGGAGCAGGAGTAGCAGGACATGGATTTGCTTCAACTTTTATGCAGGCCATTGGAGTGGAGAGAAACACAATTCGTTTAGTCGTATATACATTTTGCATTTAATTCAAAAAATTCTATAAATTGTGCTGCGTTTATAAATTGTGTTAAAAGTTGCGCCCATTTGCCGGAAATTTTCGACAATCGCCATGCGATGCACGTAGGCAACACAGCAACAACTGACGCACTCACAATCGTTGATTATCCCCAAATCCCCTGATCCACATCCTTTTCTTCAGTTCCCGAATTAGTGCGCCTGCCTCAAAACAATTTCTCAGCAAAATCGTCTAAATTAAACTGTGCTTAAGCTGCATTTTTAAAAAGTAACAAGTGCTATGACACTTTTTAAAAATTTTGGGACATTATTTCAAGCAAACCTGTTAAATAATGAATAGTAATCATGAATAGTAATCGTCATTAGTAATTCAATTATTTTTGTTTAAAAGTTGAAGTAATGATTAAATTACGATTATTTTCGGTTTTGCCAATTATTTAATGATTACGATTACAAAAACTTAAAAATAATCTAAAACTATATCAATTATTAAAAAATAATCAGAAAAAATCAAAAATATTCAAAAATAATCGTTTTGAGTATTTGGATAATTTTTGAATTTTTTCTGATTATTACTGATTATTTTTGATTATTTCTTTATTATTTCTAAATTATTTTAAATTTTCACAATAAAAGTACACAAAATAATCAGAAAAAATCAAAAATAGTCCGAAATAATCAGAAAGATTTCTTTTGATTATTTTTGATTTTTTCTGATTAGTTTTTAATAATTTAAAAATTTTAAATTATTTCTGATTTTTTTTAATCGTAATCATTATATAATCACAAATTTTTCATCAGTAAATTATATAGTCACTACAATTATTTCCAAAAATAATCTAATTTATTAGTAATTCGAATCGAAATTTAATAGGTAGAATTACAAGTATTTTTTATTTATTCATAAGCTGTGGCTCCTTTTTGAGTAAAAGTTACTCAAAAAGCAGCTTTAAATTAAATTTATTTTCCTTTTTTAAGAAAGGTGAAATTCTGGCGTTTTTGTTAGCTGGAATTGGCGCGTATCCCTGTTAAATATTGTCGCTTTGCATGCTTAAAACGTTTAGCAATTATTTCATTTGCGACTCGGATTTTAAATGTGGCTTCTATGACTGTTCCCCTCTCCCTCTCTCTACTCTCCCCTCTGAGCCCTCATACTGCCAGTCACGATTGTTGTCGGAAACTTTGCAAAATGATTTCAAGTGCATTAAATTGGATGCTTTGCAACAAATGCGACTAATTAAAATGTGGGCTGAAGGCGTGGCAAAGTAGTTAAGCGTACGAGGTGGTGCGGTGGTTTCGGTGGTGCGACGGATGCTGTGGCTGTGGCAGCGGCATCTTCCAACTTTTTGCGGCGTGTTGAGTTTTGAGTTTTGAGTTATGAGTCGTGTTGTGCTGTGTTCAACGCTCAACAGCTTAAGAGTTCAACTTGTAGCTGCCACGCCAGAGCCTAAACCCAAATCCACACTCCTGACTTCGTGCCTGCCAAGGTGAGGAAGCATTTGCACAGACAGCCGCAGCGAGAGCTACAGCCAAGGATGTTGGCAAGTTTTTGTTAAGCATTTTGCACAATTTGTTAAAATAATTATCCATTTTAGCCAAATTCAAAGCGGCAACATTAAAACTTTTAGTTGCAAACTTCAAATGAATTAACTAACAAAAGCTTCGCCTAGACAATGAGACCTCAGCCGGCAGCGAGAGACGACGATGCTGCTGCCAAAGCAGCAAATGATCCTAAACGAGTGAGCGAAAAGCAAGAGAGAAAGAGAGAGAGAGAGGGGGAGGGTTAAGAGAGGGAGTTCTCTTACACATTTCTTGATGATGGCTCTGCCTTTAAACAGAACAACAACAATATCAACAACTACAACTTCCTGTGGAGTAAGAACAAGGGCAGAGGGGCACAGTGGGCTCAAACTGTAGATTTAACTGTGTTTCGATATTATTGTGTATCCTGATGTGTTGACATGATCAATGTGATTAAAACAAACAAAAAATTTAAAAACATATGAAATAATTAATTTATTAATTTACTTGTAAAAAATTAGTTTTAAAATTCGTATTTGTTAAAAATTATTTTGAAATGTCAAAATGACTTATTTCTATTATTTTTTTCATCACTATATGTATTACTATTTTAAATGGTATTTTTCATTTTCAGATTCATGTTAGTGTCATTAAAATAATGCATTTTAAATCGTATTTTGGTTTTGAGTTCATTCATCTTATTGCCAAAATTAGCTCGAAATCGTGACTATAAAAATAAATATAAAAACAAAAACTATAAAGGATACATACGATTGAAAAATTTATTAAACAGATTAATTAAATTTTCGACTAACTGTCGAGATCGTCTATATGATTAAGTGAATCGATTTAAACCAAATTCGATCAAAATTTAAAAGACATTGAATATTGCCTATCTGTGAGTTCGATTGATATACTACATGCCCTCAAAAAATTGCATACTAAATCTGTATTTTCGATCAATCGTTTCTAAGGCAGCTATGTGATATAGTGGTCCGATTCCAACCAAATTTAGTCAGAATGTATAAGACCATCACGTTTGCATGTTCTGTCAGTTTGGCTCAGATATCTTAAACAATAAAAAAGATTTTCATACTGAGACTAGATTTTCGAATGATCGTTCCTATGGCAGCTATATGATATAGAGGTCCGATTTAAATTTAAAAACAAACTTGATCTGCGTCCGGTATCCAGCAAGCTACATACCAAATCTCGGCTGTTGATGCTGATCAAGAATATATATACTTTAAAGGGTCGGAGATGCTTCCTTCTGCCTGTTACATACATCACGCAAATCTTATATACTCCGGCTCAGGGTATAATTACATATATTTATATAATTTATGCGATTATTAATTAGACATGCTGGTTATGCATATAATAACATTTAACAATATAGTAAATCCGAATCCGTTATGTTTATATAACCAATGTGATTATTTATTAGACATGGTGCTAAAACAATGATATAAATAGAACGTGGAATATAAACATTTGCATAAGTCGAGAGTCGTTTCATAGGAGAATGTATTGCCTAGGCCCGATATTGTTCCTGCTCCTTGCGCTGCAGCCCTGGAGGATGGCAGATGCTGAATGCTGTTGGTCTACCAAAGCCAGATTCGAGGTGAAGCCGAACGAGGATTGCAACAATTACAACAGCAGTTCCCGCTACTGGTGGACAGATTCCTGCTATAATTCGTTCTGCGACAACTTGGAAAAGCCCACGCCGTGCTGTGGAGTTGGAACTTGCAACATCTTCTGTTGCAACTGCGATTTTGGCTGTAAACAAGGCGATATTGCTCAGAAATTAGTTGACAAATTCGGCTCCAATATAACCATGATAACACCCCCAATCAAATTGGTAAGTATGTTTAATTGAAAGTATTTTATTTATTTTAATCATTTTTTTATTCGGATTTGCAGCTTATCATCAAAGATCCAGACAACAATGTCATTCATAATTCGACTTACAAAACTGAAACGGATGGTGATAACATAAAAATAATTTTAACTTAGTAATCATTTTATGTTAATAAAATCGGAAATATTTAACTTCCGCTGTCCGCTGCTTTAATGTTTTTTTTTGCCATTAAAGTTTGGCTAAATGTCAGATTAAGGGATTTGGCGGGAAAAATCCAGATTTGACGGGAAAAAAACAAATTTGGCGAAAAAAGCTAAATTTGGGGAAAAAGTGAAAATTTAGCAAGAAGAGCTAATCTGTGAGTTTTGTTAGGAGATCTCATGCAACATCAGAGTTTTTGACTCTTTAAGCTTAAGTTGCATCCGATTTTTCCTATGGCAGCTATAGTCATCCGACTTTGACTAAATTTGGGCAGTATGTGAGAGACAGTCCCAAACATATGGTCTGTGAGTTTGGTAAAGATATTTTAAGAAACAAAAAAGTTTTTCATTCTAAAGGCTATTTTGCATCCGATTGTTCCTATGGCAGCTATATGATATAGTCATCCGACTTTGAACAAATTCGGTCAGAATGTAAAAGACAGCCCCAAACATATGGTCTGTGAGTTTGGTAAAGGTTACTTTGCATCCGATTGTTCCTATGGCAGATATATGATATATTCATCCAACTTTGACCAAATTTAGTCAGAATCTAAGAAACACTTCCGAATATATATTCTATGAATTTGGCTAAGATATTCTATGAAACAAAAAAGTTTTTCAGCAATTTCCTGAACTTTACCCCGTCTTATTGCACAATGAAATTATCTCATCTATGTTGTGTGAAAATTTCAGCTTTCTATCTTTTACCGTTTGGGCTACACGTTGATGCTCAGTGGGTCAGGACAAAGAGTTTTATACATATTGATTGTTTCAAATAATTGTGCGAAGTTTACTTTTGAAAGGCATAACAATTGCTTGAATTCAATTCTTGCGTATCTGGTGACACTGTGCAAAATGTTTACTAATTTCCGGCTTCATTACGCTTAAAACCATTAGCAAACTTTTGAAATGAATCCAGCGCCAGCGTTCGAAATGTTTCATTGCCCTTTCTATGCTGTTTTCCCCTTTAGCTAAAAGTCGATGATACGGCGGGCATCTTTATTTCATTAGCAGCAAAAACTCTCAACTCAACTCGCGACTTTTGGCACTTTAACCTCAGTGCAAGTCCAAGTCCAAGTCTCTTTATAGATATAGCAATGGGTCGAGACATCTTTGACTTTAACTGAAGAGAGACTTTCGAGGGGATTAATATCGTACAGGTTGAGGAATACTTTTGATAAGTGCTGTTTAATCAAACATGGCGAAATTGTCTAATCTGGCGTGGAGTGCGGTTGCCAACTTATAATTAGTGTTGCATACTTTGCGGGGAATGGGGAATGGGAAATGGCAGAGAAACCGCCGAAACTCAATTGAAAACTGTCCAAATGCGAATTTAAATACACTTGACGGCGATTTATGCTGCAAACTTGCCATGGCAACGGCAACAACTGTGCACTAAAAACTGAAAATTTATCACCGCAACGTTGCGAGCTTTGGAATCTAAGGAAAACCACAACAGAGTGAGAGAGAGGGGAAGAGATGGAGTGAGAGAGAGATAGAGTGAGAGACTCTCTAAAGACTCTCGGACTGCGGTCAAACATCAGCTGGGACTTGTAGTTGAAGAGTGAAAAATGAAATAACAACTTGAGCAAACTAAAGACATAGAAGACAAGAATTTTGTGAAATGAAATAATGTACAAGTTGTTGACGACATTCTCTTCAAGAGAGAGAGAGAGAGGAGGAGAACTGCACTAGAGTGGGGAAAGGGAGGGGAGGGGGTTGACTCAGAGGGCGAACAACTTGAGTGCGAACTGGTCAATAGTCTGAAATAACAAGAAGACAATAGCACTGGCAATAACTTGTATGTTTCAAGTGGCAGTAACAAGAAGGAGAAGGAGGAAATAGAGGGGAGTGGAGTACACAGAAAAAAATCCGGGACTCTTGGATAAAATCAATTCAAGCGTTTGCAGAAGATCGATGATCACCGATTTGCTTAGACAAAGTACAAATTTCATGATCACGATACTTGAAGAACGATATTTTAAATTTCTACTACGCAAAAATTCGGATTTTCGAGACTCTATACCAGCGGTGGGCACGAAATCTGAATTCGGGAGCACTACAAGAACATCAACATCAACAACAACCCTATTCAAAGTCTACCTAAGTTGGGAGCAGCCGCTGCTCCCGGAGCCACTGCGTGCCCACCGCTGCTCTATAACATACACAGAGAAAAAAATCCGGGATATTTAGCCCGAATTCAATCCGAAACTATGTCAGAAGTGGGGTGTCTCGGATTTTCTTAAACCAAGTATGAAAAACTTGATTTTTTCAATCCCGAATTCAAACCTGAAATTCTTAAATTCATTCTTAAAAAATTTGTATTAATTACACTTAAACTTTTTTTTATTTTTTTATTTATTTTTTTATTTTCCTTAAGATTTTTTTTATATATTTTTTTTTTAAATTTTTTTTTTTAAATTATTTTTTATTAACATTTTTTTATTTTTACCTAATTTTTTTTAATTGACGGTGGGAATCGAACACAGCTTTTTTTCAAACAGGTCGGCGACTCTAACCACTGAGCCACCAGACCAGTTAAAATGAGAGAGGCCGACAGAGAATCAAGTAATTTGGTCTTATTTTCCCATTTTAAATTCCGATATAGGCTTGATTGTTCAGCTTAATCCTGGAAACATATTTAAAAAATGAAGGCTTAAATTAAGTATTGTAGGCTTGATTTCAGAATGGCTTTTTTTTTGTGTATAACTATAACCAAAATAGATCGCATACATACTTAAGAAACACACGCTAAAATCAAGAATTTTCAACTTGATTTTAGCATTTTGTTTTCTTTTTTTTTCCAGTGTAGTCTCAAGCTGTGTTGGCTCACTTGGCGCGTGGTCAAGTGTTTGACAGCAGCCACAGCTTCAGTTTCCGTTTCAGCTTCATTTTCATTTTCAGCTTCATTTCCAGCTTCAGCTTCATTTCCAGCTTGAGCTTCAGCTTTAGCTAGTTCTTAATTAATTTTTATGAATTGCATGAAATTTGTGCACAGCAAGTTCATACAGTTTTTGGCCAAGTATTGTGTCAAGGGGCCAAAACAATTCAACATAAATGGGAACGAGCATGAAAACAGGAACGAGTAGAAGTATGAGAACCAGAACAAGTTCTCAAGAACAATGGGAGACACTCGAGTGGAGTAGCAATTGCCAAGTTGATGATTAAGTGGGGAGCAAAGTTGCATTTAAATATCTCAACTTGGGTGAGTTTTGTAACATCTTTGGTCGAAGATTTGATGCCCTTGCAAAGTGTGGCAGATTTTAAAATAAGATTTGATATAAAGCAAAAATTTAATGTAGAAATTTCTTAAATTAAAAAAAAATTACCTTTGGTGCAATTTAATCTAGTTTTGAATTTGAGAAAAAACAACAGAATAGGTCACATGGACGTTAAAATGATTGGGAACAGCTTAATTTTTTAAAACAATTTTCTTTAAATAACACGAAATGCAAATTCAATGAGTTTGATTGAAATACTTTAAGAAAGAAACAATGTTTTCATACTCTTGTTATATTTTTGTGTTAAATAATTACTATGATAAATTTATCCAAATCTCATACTATGTGTATGACCTATAACAAATTTTTATGGAAATACTTCTAAAGCTGAATGATAAGCGATTAACAAAATATATACTCTAAAATCTCTACTACTTCTTCCTTAATGCGTTACAATTAAAGTTAGGAAATTATTATACCACAAAGGGTATTACTATTGCAGAGTAGAGAACAAAAACAAATTGCAAGCGCATCAACTGGGAATAAACTAATTCCGAATTGTTCCCTAGGCAAATGTCCTAGTTAATGAGCGTAGCTTCTAATATTAAATGACTGGCAATTGTGGAGAATCTAAAGAATGAGCTGATGAGTCACTGAGCTTTGCACACCTACACTGTCCGTGTGAAAGCTCGAAGCTCACACACACACAGTTACTTGAAGTAGCTGACGCTTGCAGCTGCCACTTGGGGCAGTGTCCACTTCAACTGTGCCTCTGCCACAGTCACAGTCACAGACACAGTCACAGTCGCTTGAGTGCTGGTCTTGGCCTGGCCAAAATGTATTACATGCATTTATATTAGCTATCGCTTGCAGTTCTCTCTTATCTTGGCCAACATCCGTTGAGCTGTCTTCAAGTTCACTTGAAAATCAACAAAAATATATATTCTCGTGCTGTCAGAAACAGGCTGCCACAATTTTTGGTTAGCAGCTGCAACTAAATTTAGTTGCTTGCAACCACTTGAGTAAAGTTCTTTTGGACATTTGTCTAATGATGACAAATAAGTTGAATGCAGAAAAGAATAAGAAAAAGAAGATAGCAGAGACAACATATGGAACCATTATCAATAGTAGACTGCAGTCTCTCTCTCTCTCTCTCTCTTCCTCTCTTTGTCTGTCTCACTTTTGGCCAAGTTATGAGCCAAGCAATTAAATGTAATTTAATTTGCCCTCAGCAATGACTTGACTCGAGACCCAGAAAAACTAATGAATTCCACGCGAAAAGTCAAGTGCCAAAATTTATGACCAAATGCCAAGAGATTGAGAAAGAAGGAGATAGCGTGAGTAAGAGAAAGAGAGAGAGAGAGAGAGGAAGAGAGGTAGCTCTCTGCTCTGACAAATGTTCGACGTTAGACGTAGACTTAGGAGCTCTAAAATTTGGCAATAAAACACTCGGCAATTACTGGCCCCGAGTCGAGCTTGTTCAACGCCATGAAGGAGAGGGAATGAATGTGCGAGAGAGAGGGGGAGTAGTCAGTGCTGCAGCTGCTGCTTCCCCCTTCTGCCCTTCTCGCTGATCACAGTCAACTTTATCGCCGCATATTTCTTTTTGCCTTGGCCCATAAAACATGGCTCAAAGCATTTCGTTCGTTTTTCGTCATTTTCATTTTCGTTTTCGTCGCCAGTTTAATTTAATGAAGACATTTCATT
Source organism: Drosophila subquinaria (assembly GCA_037043405.1). Classification (NCBI taxonomy): domain Eukaryota; kingdom Metazoa; phylum Arthropoda; class Insecta; order Diptera; family Drosophilidae; genus Drosophila; species Drosophila subquinaria. The sequence continues at coordinate 111,503 of JBAMBL010001410.1, forward strand.
TAGCAGCTTTGATTTAGCCACGCCCCCCACTACTAGTACGCCCACTCGCAGCGTTTTTTGGTCAGCTTAAAGCTGCTTAAAAATAAAGCCGCAAAGTAAGCACTTGCCACAACAACAACAACCACAACAACATCGAGAGAAGGACATGCAACAAAATCCCTTTGATTGCATGACGCAGGCCGTAAATGTTTAAGGGCTATTATTGCAACAATAGTTGCAGCAACGGCAACGCACAAAATTGACGAGTTGCAGCAGCTACACTGAGCGAAATAAAAAACCGTGCTAAAATTAAATTCGAATGAGCTCGATTTAAGTATTTTCGACTCTTTAATTTTATAGTTGCTATAAGTATGAATTACTGAAAATGAGCATGAAAATTCTTTAATCAAGTACTAACCATCTTGATATAATAATAACAAATCTTGAATCGAGTAAGACAAAAAAAATACTCGAAATGAGTATCAACATTCTAAAAATAAGTTTGAGAATTCAGGTTCGACTTATTACTCTTAATTCTTATAACTTTTTAGCGATTGCTGGCTTAAAATTCCCAAATGGTTTTGACTTGCCTGCTATGATGTGCAGTTTGACGGACACTGAGCAATTAAGACTATGTTTAACAGAATGATTTCTGTACTTAGTCTTCATTTACTTTCACACTAACTGAAAGCTTTTTAATTTTGATAATTTCTCATTATATTACTTATTACAACAACATTTTATTCACACGAATCAAGATTACTTGATCTTAAGTATGCTTAAATCAAGTAACTCGTTCATATTTTAACAGATTTTTGGAATTAGTTCCAGAATTAAAAGAACTGGAATGAAGCTTGAATTGTACTTAAATCAAGTACGTTTTAAAGTAATTTTAAGTTTAAAAGTACTTAAATTTCGTTATTAAATATCGTACTTGAATTAAGATAGAAATACTTGACTTACGTAAATTCAATCTTAATAAGAAATCAAGTTTGAAATGAGGCGAAATACTTGATCAATTCCCTCTGTGCAATTTCTCTTTTTTTGTGCCCCATTCGAAATGGACCAGTGACAAAGGGAGCGAAGATTGTAGGGGAGGGGGAAAGGCAGTTGCATGCATTCCCGTCATTTATGCAAATGAGGCCAAGGATGCAAGGATGCGTTGCCGCTGCCGCTGCGTTGTCTGCCCCATTTAAGCGGCATTGTGCGTGCCTCTGATCGATAATTGTCACTGTCGTCAAATGTCGCCAAATGGCCAACAACGTGCCGAACGTGCTGTCCATTCCTTTATCCTCTCCCCTCTCCCTCTTTCTTCTCTCCACTCCCCTTGCCTCTACTCTCTTTACTCACTGCTCGGCAGTTTGACATGCAAGTTGCAACATTTGCTGCAACATTGTTCGCTTCGCTCCACAAATTGTTGCCAAATATTGAGTTGACTTTGAGTTTGATTGGAATTTAGTTGCCGCATTCGAAATGCCTTCCCTTTAACGATACCAGAGATCATTTATGTTATGGACAATCAATCTGTTTGGACACTCAATTGCTTTATGGAACAGCAACTTGCGAAAACTTATGCAAATTTTGGTCAAGTTATGGAGAAATTAAAGGGAATTTGTCTAAATCGGGAGATGAGTTAATAATATAACTAATAAAAGTAGGGAATATATAGAATTATTATATATTCCGTTTATTAGTTTTAAAATATGTGTAGAAAAAAAGGGATTTAAAGCAGATAATATTTTAGAAAATAATATTTATATACAAATAATAATTTCCATCATGGTAAAATAATTAATGTGTAATAAGTAAAATTTTTAGTTTTTTCTATTGTATTACATAAATCATATAATTTTATTTTTATACCCTGGGGGTATATTAAGTTTGTTCAAAAGTATGTAACAGGCAGAAGGAAGTATCTCCGACCCCATAAAGTATATATATTCTTGATCAGCATCAACAGCCGAAACGATATAGCCATGTCCGTCTGTCCGTCTGTCGGTCGGTCCGTGTAAGCGAAAGGATCTCAGAGATGGTAAGAGCTAGGACCACCAAATTTGGAATGAAGACTCCCTATAATGTCAGGCAGAACAAGTTTATGTTAAAATTTTGCCACGCCCACTGTGAGGGGCGTAATTCATAAAAAACTGACAGCACCTTTTATTTTGGCTTTTAAGTTATTTTTTTTTATATCAACGGATGTGGAATCATGCCCAGAAGCTAATCACCAACTTTCATCCCGATTGGGCAATAAATAGTGAAGATATTAACAATTTTGTCCGAGGTATTTTAATGGCAATTCTATAAATAGAATAGAATTAATGGTCAATTAATTCATTTAACATTCCCTCTGCAAGAATGCTTATCGAATTTGTCATGTTCAATCCAAGTTGCGGCGTGGTGTAAGTGATAAGTGCTCGGCAAGCGAAACGGGAGACCGAGGTTCGAGTCCCGGTTGTGTCGATGCAAATGATTTTTAATTATTATTTTTTTTTTATTATTTTTATTTTCTTATTTTTAAAATTGGTTTAAGTCACTTATCTTATTGTATATGTATGTAGCTGCCACAAAAACGATAGGTCGATATTTGAGGATAAGTACGAGAATTGCATGTGCATCTAATCTTCGGCATGCCGAAGCCTAGGCCCAGGGTATATTACTGTCGAGTGCACTCGACTGATCCGCTTGTTTTATTTATATTTTTGATGTCAGCTAAAAACTGTTGACCAATTAAGTAAAAATTTAATGTAATATTTTTAGCTATATTTAAGTTTAAACTGAAAAGATTAAAAGCTAATTAAAAAATTTAAAATCAAATTATTAAATATAGACTTGTAAATTAGCTTAAATATTTTAATTAGAATAAAAATAAAAGGATTTCGCAAGACATTAAAATACGTTAAGGGTAGAGTAAGCAGACTTAGTTGTCACTTTCTTGGCCGTATCATCATAACGGCCCTTTTAAGGGAATACTCCCAGCCCCGAAAGTCCTTCCAATTGATACCCTTACCATGGACGTTGTCCTTGTATTTTCCCGCCAAGTTGCTATGAAAATTCCAGTTTATAAACTACTTTTTAAGCAAACAAATAACACTTTTTCATACCTGTTGTGACAGCTTTGGTACCACCAGGCGCCAGTGCAAATTTCAGCGCAGTTTTGCGGGTTACGATCATTATCACGATCGTAGGTTGAAAACTTCATGGTGTGATGTCTCTTGAGTGAATCCCCTGCAGTTCCACTGGCTTGGCCCAGGGTGTGTAGAGCATATTGTTCATCCTCGTCGCCAATGGCAAACTTCTCATACGTCTCAAACTTTTCATTTCCCTCGAAATCCTCGAGAACTACGAGTAACTCTTGACTGCTTTCTGCAGTCAGAGCATGAATTTTGTCCAGACCCAAAAAGAACTCGCCATCCAAATCTCCGAATCCCTTTTTGTAGGTATTCCAGCTCCTATAAAAATCCACACTGCCATCCAGTCGACTCAAGATGACGGTCCAACCTCCTCCCTGAGTCTGTACATCGCAGGTCACTCTGAAGGGGTGTTTACTGTAGCTGGGTATGAGTATCTCGTAAATACCACTAGATTTCGAATTCTCAGTTGCTTCGGCACAGTTACGTCCATAAGATTTAAAATGATGTAGATGTGCTGTCTTCACTAAATCATTTGGCAATTTTCCATGTCGTTCTAATTCCTCTCTGAAAATATTTTTATTTTTTATTTCTGAGTAGTTTCAAATAACAAAAATCTTACCTCAATTCGGTTAACTGGGCAGAAATCGAAAGAAATGCTTTAGTCTCATTGAACTCTGCTATCTGAATAGATTCACTTGAATAAGTATTTATTATTAATAATATGCAAATTATTTTCCACAACATTTTTGGTGACTGTTTTTAACAGAGTTCCGCCAAAGACTGAAGTGAAAAAGTAGAAGAGCTCTTTTTATACACTTAGATTTTATAGCAAATTCAACAATGGGTTATCGCTTATCAGCTTGCGATTATTAAACTCATAATGGGGCATTTACACTAGTGTGAACAGCTGCCAACTTGATTAACTGTTGCGTCGACAGTATGTTAGATTGATAGTGCAAAAACATCAATTGTTGCTCTGAATGTAAACATAGTGTAAGCACTTTGTGTCAACAGTTGAAGACACAATCGGCGCGTTGACAACACAAAATGCAGTTGAGCTCATGTTCATTCTTTTGCTTTGTGTTGACAAACTTTATGTACATATTAGAGGTGGCAGCACTTTGCTTCGCCATCCGTTTTTATTATTATTATTTAAATTTAAAAATATTTTATTGAACTTTTTTTCTTGCACTTCCTCGTCGTCAAGAGCTAAAGTCAAAATTACTGCTGCTGTTATTTGTCTTTTCTTAGCTGATGCCATAGTACTCGCATTATCTTAAAGTAAACAAATTACATACATAGAAAAAAAAAATGCCTTTCGAAAATCAAATATAAAATACTTAATTTAAGCTCGCAATTTTAAAGTATGTATTCAGGATTAAGCTGAATAATCAAGCCTGTATCGGGATTAAAATGGGAAAATACACATTTGCTGAGCGCGAGAGGAAAATTCTCTCTCGGCTTCTCTCATTTCAACCGGTCCGGTGGCTCAATGGTTAGTCGCCGACTCCAGTTTGAAAAAAATCTGGGTTCGATTCCCACCGTCAAATAAAAAAAAAGGTAAAAATAAACAAATTTTAATAAAAAAAAATTTACAAAAAAAAAATCTATTATAAAAAAATATTGTAAAAAAAAATCTCAAAAAAAAGTTTAAATTTAACGAAAAACATTATAATTAAAACAAATTTAAATATCCCGGATTTTTTTTTCTGTGTATGAATTAGTTTTAAGATACATAGCATGAGTACTTACCACTTTTACTTTGCGCAATTAACAATAAAACACAATATCGACTAACAACACAAAACAAAAAATGCATTAGCAACGTAAACATCATCGAATGTGGATATCAACTAGTTTAAACTACTCTCAACTTCATTATCAACGCGTTGGCATCTTGCGCGTTGCTCAACTCGAAAATTAGTTGGCAGCCCGGTTTTTTTTGTCAACTCAATCAACTAATGTAAGCACAAGAAATGCGTTGACATTGGATAACAATTGTTGATATGGATAGAATTGACGCTGCTTCAACTAGTGTAAATGCACCATAAGACTTTGTAATCTTTGCATATAATATCTGATATCTGTTATTTATGGTATGACACCATAAATGGTCATGAATGTTCTGATTGTGTTACCTTCTTCCAAGAAAACGAAACTAAATTATTATTTGCATTGAAATAAAATTATAAAAAAATTACAGGCTTTCGTATTTAAAATATTGAACATATGTTAGAAAAAGCACTACAAAAATTTAGCATATATAAAAGTGTTGAGGCATATCTCAAAATTTATTTTTTGATTGATTTTTCGTTATGTTCGATTGAATGATTTAAATGAAATTTGAATTTTGTTAATTTCATAATGAAAGCAATACAAAATGTGGCCTAAACAACAATTTATGGCCTTTTGTTGTGGCTTCAAAATCTATAAAATATTTCCATTTGGCTTTCATCTTTGGACAGCAGCGGGAGAAGCAGGCCAACAGCCTAACTGTAATTATGGCCAAGAAACTTGGCCGTGTCTAATGAAAATGGTCCAATGATTAATGAGCCGAAAATGATGTGGCACATTGGAGCAACAATTACAACAACAATAATATAATGATAATAGCAACAAATACAAGTGGATGAAAATGAAATCAATAGAAGTTTTGGCCATGTGTTGTGGCATGTGGCACGTGCCACATAAATGAAAATCCAACTTGATTTTTGTTGCTGCAAAATGGAAAATCTCTTGACGGTCCAGATGGCCAGATGGCGGCCATTTGCCGATTTTCGACACTTTTCCATTGGCCATTGGCGCCCTTATCGCATTGTTAATTAATTAAATTTTAATTAGGCATGTCCCGCCCCCTTGCTTACCGCCCCTTTGCTGTTTTGGCCTTGTTAAATGTCTTGTTCGTTGTCTGCCGCTTGTTGCGTCTTCTTGTTGCTAATTGAAAATGCGGCGTGTCATTAATTAATTCAATTCAGTGGCGCATTTATTAATATTCATTATACGCACCGTTGTACGCCGAGTTTTGGCCGATAACTGAACACGTTTGTGCAATGTGGGCGTGGCTTTAGCCTGCATTTTATTTGCGGCCTCTTTTGTTGTGCTCTTGGCATTTGCTTAGCCCATTTTCACTCAGTTTTTCACACTTTTTCTCTGTATTTTTTTTTGTATAATAACTTTTTGACCTTTTGTTTTTTTCTGTATTTCTCTCTCTCTCTTTCTCTCGTTCCCGGTCTATCTGTCTCTGTTTATCGCGTTTATCTTTGCCCGCATTGCCGTTTTGCCTTTCTTGCTTTGACACTGCGGCGACTGCAGCGTTTTCCCCATTTCCCAAGCCTTTTCCCTCCCCTTTTCTGCCACTTTCCTCGCCCGTTTCTTGCATCCCGTTTATTTTCCGTCGTTTTGCGCTGTGTGTGACTTTAAGTGTGTATAAAATATGGCGCTAAAATGCAGTTCCCCCACACGTAGCTTCCTTTTCTATTCTCCTTCTCTCTCTCCTCTCTCTCTCTCTCTCTTGCTGCTCTTTGGCTTCGCATGGTTTTTATGGCCACGTGCGATGTTTAAAATTTACTTGCTGGCATTTTTGCAGTCAAGTTGCTTAGCACTCAACTCCTTTTCGTCCTCCTCTTTTTTTTTTGTCTATCTTTTTTTGCGTCCTACAAACTGCATCGATTTCGTTTATTTTTCCTTTTCCCACTATGAGTATTTTGCTTTCTTCTCTGCCTTGCAGCATTTGTAATCCGTTTCTTTTTCAAGTCTGCTGCCCATAGGCTGTTGTTGATCTTAAGCCGTATGCAAATCAACTCTTAGTTTCCTTTAACCAAGTGAAATGTCCTTGCTCTCCTATCGCAGTATAAACAGCTCGAAGCTGAGGTTCCTTATGCGATTCTTGTGTCAACATTAACATTTGTTTATTGTTTTTAACACTGTTGAGTTTTGTCGCAATTCAAGTATTGAGCAGATCTTTAACTTGAATTTTTTTGAGTTTAACAAGAATTCAAGCAGTTAATTTAAGCTATTAAGTAATTTTAACTCATATTATATTTAGGTAATCAAATATTTTTAAAAATTTAAGTCACACTTGTGCTTTAAAAATATATCGCAAAATCGACAACGTGAAGTGGAAGCGATTTTAAAGTAGTTTATCTAGATAATTTTTTGACTATCTTAACTTAGGGCAAAACATTTTTTGAACGGAGTTAATTAAATTTAAATGAGAAATGAATTTAGGGTTCAGTTTTGGCAAAGCTATGAAAATTTGAAGTTGACCTTGCAGCCCTATAAGTCAAAATTTGTATTATGCTTATGCTCAATTTATAGATATATTTTGGATATACAGTTGAATTTCCATAACTCAAATCACCATTATCTAAAAAATAAGTTCCAATTATGTAAACTTCGACTTATAAAAACCTTTTTTAAGTCTGTTGAGTTTATGGCCACATGATTAAGTTCGATTTATATAAAATTCGAGCTCAAGAAGTTCGAGTTATGGAAGCTCTACTGTATATTGTCAACTCTCTTCATTTATTGTTGTTAAATAAACTCGATTCACTGATTGGATTTACATCATCAACTCACATTGATTTCTAATATCAGTAATATTTTTCTCAAAAATTATATTTTTTGCATAACAAATTATTATTCTCAATATAGGATTTTGAGGGTTGGTTAATTAATCGGTTAACATTCCTTAAAAAAACATCCATGTGCTTTCGATAAAAGCTTTAGCTCATTTTTCCTGTAGTTGTCTCAGTTTTTAACTATACTTTATCGGCTTAAGATTCTTAATTAATGCATTAAAATACTGTTAAATGTTATGTCAAATTTAAATGTTTCAACTTGAAATGTTTTGCTGTTTTGAATTATTAAAATGCGGCACGCAGTCGGCGCATGTTTCAGGCCGCAGCGGGACATTCAAAGTGCCCCGAGTTGCCTCTGGACTCCTCTCCCCTTGACTCAATCCCCCTTCGCTCCTTGGCCTGTGGCCCTGGCGTTTACCCCTCCTCCACCTGCGTAGTCAGTGGCTTCCACGTGCTCTAGAGATTTACTACAAATTACTGAGTGGTATCCGAGCCGCATATCGCAGAAGCGCACATCGCGGTGTCCAGTTGCTATCAGCGAACATGGATCTTGAATGCGGATGTTGCGGATGTTGGGGATGCGGCGGATGTGCGGATATGGTTGTGGATGCGGATTCCTGACACTGGCACACAGTGAAACCTCTGCTGATGTGGCGTTGTAATTGAACCGGAAAATTACATATTTCAAGCTATTTTTACGCCGAGTTTAATGGCAGACGTGAGAGCGGCAGCAACGAGAACGAGAACAAGAACGAGAACAAGAACAACATTCAGCTCTGTTTGTGGTCAGCAATGAAATAATTTATTGTTGCCTACTTTGCAGCTGAAACCAGCACGTAGCACAAGTTGCCAGTTGCCAGTTGAGTTGAGTGTGGCAAAGATAAGCGAGAGAAAGATACGTTTCAAAGGTATGCTTTATAATTGCATACTACGAATCGAATATTCTACTATACTACAC
>JBAMBL010001411.1:0-99687 GCA_037043405.1 Drosophila subquinaria
TTATTGTAATGGGGAAAACTGCACTGCGACCCTTTGGATCTATTGTGCCCCCTTCTGAGCCTATAGCTCGTCCGTCAACCCTAGTTCTCGCACGAAGTCGAGAATTTTTACCGGGTTGAGGTCTGCTATGTCCTCCTTCTGTAGGACATGTTTCCCTAGAAAACGACATCTACGTCTACATAGAGCAGTGCATTCTGCTAGTATGTGCATCGAGGATTCCTCCTCGCAATTGCAGAACCGGCAGGTTCCACTGCTTACTATTCCTAACTTTGATAGGTGACTTCTCAGTTTGCAATGCCCGGTCAAAAGACCGGTGAGTATTCTGAGTCTATTCTTTCCCAATGTGATTACTTGCTTAAACCGCTTTGGGTTGTAGCTACCTAGGAGGTATTTAGCTTGTCTGAGACCTGTTGTCTCCTTCCAGTGCGACTGCTGAAGTCGCCTCTCCTCTTTTCGTAGGTATTCCCGGATTGTGTGTCTTCCAATCCCACAAAACGGTTCAGGACCTATTAGGGGCCTGCATGCGCCCATTCTGGCTAGTCTGTCAGCTGCCTCGTTTCCTGCTAAATCCCTGTGTCCTGGGATCCATCTTAGGGTTATCCTATTATGTGATCCCAGTTGGTTTAGCTTCTTTCGCACCTCGTGCACTACTTTAGACGTTATCTTCGCCTTGCTGAGTGCATTGAGAGCTGCTTGACTATCGGATAGAATGGCTATGTCTCTATTCCGATAGTTACGGTTGAGGTTAAGGTCAGCACACCTCCCTATTGCACGTACCTCAGCCTGGAAGATGCTGGTATATGTTCCTAGAGATTCATGGTAAGATATCCGAGGGCCTACAACTCCAATTCCTGTGCCTTGGTCTGTAAGAGATCCAGCGGTGTACCATTTTAGGTGTGTTGACTCATTGGATGGACTTCATCAAGTGTTGTCCAGTCCTTCTTGCTGCTCAGGTTCACTTTGAAATTCTGCTCGAACATAAGCTCGGCAGTCATTTCGTCCCTTGGCTGTAATAGTAAGGGGAGATCACCTGATAAAAATTCTGCGTCTCTGTGACTAAGGATACTTCCCACCCCCTCTCGTGCTATCCTTAACAGAGTCGCCCTTTGTTGCAGTTCAATGAATACATGGAGTGGCGTGAGCTCCATTAAAACTTCTATAGCCGTTGTCGGACAGGTGCTCATAGCCCCCGTCATACATACGCAGGCCATCCGTTGCAGTCTTAATAGCTGCTTCTTGACGGTGATGAGTTGGGCTCTATCACCCCAGGCTATTGCTCCATATGTGAGCATTGGCCTGACTACCATAAGGTATAGCCATCTAATAATCTTCGGTGATGTGCCCCATGATTTCCCGGCTATGCTGCGACAGGCATAGAGTGCTCGAGTGCACTTTGCTATCGCATTTTGTACATGGGGGCCGAAGTTAAGTTTACTGTCGAAAGTGACTCCTAGGTACTTAACCTCCTTACTTGTTTCTATTATGCTATTTGATAGCCTTATTTGCCTCATTCTCTGCAGCTTGTATTTCCTAGTGAAGGGAACGATGACTGTCTTGGCAGGGTTGAGGTTGAGGCCCACCTCTCCACACCAGTCGCTCGTTATCCGTAGACCTAGTTGTACAATGTCACAGAGTGTTTCTTCGAATTTGCCTCGTGCTATGATGACAATGTCATCAGCGTAGCCTTGACATTGAATTCCATAGCCGGCAAGTTTCTGGAGTAGTTCATCTACTAACAGACTCCATAGTAAAGGAGACAAGACACCCCCTTGAGGACAACCTTTTGTGGTTGTGACAGTAACAGTGTTATCTTGGACTGTTGCCGTGGCTTGTCTAGACCCCAGCAGTGAGGAAATCCATCTGCCTGTAGTTGAGTCTAGGCCCCTCCTGGTCAGGGCAGCCTTGACAGCATCGTGAGATGTGTTGTCGAAGGCACCTTCTATGTCCAGGAAGGCGCATATGGCCACCTCCTTATTGTCGACTACTGTGCTTAAAGTGCGGTGTAGTTGATATAGTGCCGTGTCCGTGGATCGGCCTGCTCTGTACGCATGCTGCGTTGGTTGCAGCGGCGACTGCACTAGAAGAGTACTTCTTATCTTATGGTCCACCAGCTTTTCCAGCGTTTTCAGCAAAAACGATGTCAAGCTGATGGGTCTGAAGGACTTGGGGCTGGTGATATCTTTCTTCCCTGCTTTGGGGATGAAGACCACCCTAGCTCTACGCCACGCACTCGGTATGTATCCGAGTGCAAGGCTGCTTATCATTGCCTTCCTAAGGATGGGGAGGAGTATATCCTGCCCCTGCTGTAGGAAGGATGGTGATATCATATCAAGGCCTGGCGATTTGTAGGGCTGGAAAGTGCCAATTGCCCATTGTAATCGTTCTGTTGTGACTGTCGACTTAGCAATTTTCCAGTCGGCAGACACTGGCCTAGACATGTTACTTGTTTCGACTGTGTCTTCTTGTAACGGGATGCTTCCCGGGAAGTGTGTCTCAAACAATAGCTCTAGTTTTTCTATACTACTGCTAGTGAAGGTGTCATCCCTTCGTTTCAGGGCTAAATTAGCCTCTGGCGTGCGTCTCGAAAGTGCCCTATGGAACCGGGCACCTTCGGATGTGCTTTCTATACTTTCGCAGAATTCGCGATAGTTCTTCCGCTTGGCCTTTCTGATCTCCTTGTTATAGGAGGTAAGGCTTTCACGGTAAGAGTCCCATAACCCGTCTCTCTTCGCTCTGTTGAAGAGGTGCCGAGTGGTGAGTCGTAGCCTCTCGAGGCTATCGTTCCACCAAGGGGCATCTGTTGCTTTGCGCTTCCTTCCAAGAGGACAGCTTTCTTCAAAGGCATTTGTTATGCTGCTGTTTATATTTCCTACAACTCTTTCTAGTTCCACTTGTGAACGGGGTAAGTCCGTCCTTTCATTGGATAGATTGAGTTGTAGGGTCGCTTTAAACTTTTCCCAGTTTGTCTTTCTGGGATTACGGGCTGGTGTGCTACTGTCTGTGTTAACTTGCAGCTCAAAGAGGATGATTCTATGGTCAGACATAGATTCCTCCATAGAGACATGCCAGTTACTTAGGTGTGGCTTAAGGCACCTACTTATCAGGGTGATGTCTAATACTTCTTCCCTGATTCTAGTTACGAATGTCGGTGTGGAACCGACATTTCCAATTTCTAAATTATATCTAAATATAAAGTCAAGAAGGTACTCACCTCTTGTGTTTGTGTCTGTGCTTCCCCAGACCACATGGTGTGCATTGGCATCACATCCGATGATCAGGGGGAGCTTCTTCCTGGCGCAGTGCTCCGCCAGCCCAACGATTTCCGTTGGTGGACATGTTCCGTCGCCAGCAAAGTACGCCGAGGCCACCACAGTGTTGCATGCGCTGCCAGCCGTCTGCACGGCTATTGGAACGCAGTCCCTGCTTAGGAATTCTGAAAGAATAGTATAGTTAATACATTTTCTCACCATTATGCACGTTCTTGGTACTGGGTCTCTTTGGTCCCAGATTACCATTAACTTTATTTAAAGCACATTAAATATTTAAAAAAAACATTAACTTTTCTAATTATCTGAATTTTAACAAAAATACCCTAAAAAATACATCAAAAAAGTTTGTATGCAAAACCAATTCAATCCATTTTACAACAGTTTATTCATAACAGAGCAACATTATTATAGTTCCTAATATTTGGTGGGATGTCCCCTTTGCTTTATAACTGCTTGGAGTCTGGATCCCATTGATCATACAAGGCTCATGGCTACACTAGGGGGGACATTCTCCCAATCCTCCAAGAGCGCCCTTCCCAAGTCATCCTCATCACCAATCATTCGCTTCCTGACAAGACGGTCAAGGTGATCCCACATATACTCGATTGGGTCCAAGTCAGGTGGCTGAGGTGGTCTTTCGAGCTGTTTTTTCACCTTATAAAGAAGCCACTCCTTTAAAATACACTCAGAATGCTTGGGGTCGTTATTTTGTTGGAGGGCGTAAGAGTCTCCAAGGCCAAGTTTCTCTGCACTTTGGTGTAAACTGTTCTTTAAAATGTCTAAATATCCAAACCTATCCATTATCCCATCGATAAATACCAGCTTTCCGACTCCAGATGCTGCCAAACAACCCCAGAAAAATTAATGTTTTTTTAAATATTTTATGTGCCTTAAATGAAGTTAATAATTTATATTTCTTAAATATATCAACTCATTTGTTCTAAATGCATTGCTGATATGTTTTTTCATTGCCTAAAGTTTGGTTTGCCAACTGCATACAAACTTTATTGATTCACTGTATGTAAAAGTCATTTTTCAAAACTTTTTTCCTCGATTTTTTCCAAAAAATATTTTAATGCAAAAGAATTCTTGGAACAATTCTAAGAGTGCCTGCAAAAAAAATTTTCAAAAATATTTTTGTTAGTATTTTTTAAAATTGTTTGAAAACTGCAAAAAAGGCACTTTTTGCATAAAAATGAGGAAAAATGGGTTAAAATGGTCATTTTTAGGATTTTCAAACAATTTTAAAAAATACTAACTCAGGTGTTCCTCTCTATCTGCTTCATCTTCAATTGAAGCATAGCTTATTAAAATTAAAATGGTAAACTATCTAATCTATATCTCAATAGTCATTCCTTTGATTTCGATGTCATGTGTTTACTGTGTTTTACTGAGACCTGGCTCAAGGCTGCCACATCAGACTTTTCAATTCCTTCTTCCAAATACTCTATATATACTATAGATGTGATCGTATAGCTCGTAAAGGTGGCAGAGTACTATTAGCCGTGGATTTTAATCTGTCCTCAGAACCGATTTCAACCACATTAAATTCTGATATTAAGTTTATTTGTGTTAAAGCTTTCTGATATGACTATGTACGATAATCACCTGACTGCTATTAAATTTATATTATCTTTACTTTCCGATACTGACATGTTTTTTGTCTTAGGAGATTTCAATCTGTCCGATGTTCGATGGTTTTCCTCAAATGTCTCATTCACTCTATCCAAATAATTCTCATGAATTCATTGACGGTCTTTCCGAGCTTTCTTTGGTGCAAATTAATCCTGTGTGCAATCAACAGGAACTTAACCTTTTATTCGTGTTGGACTCCACCAACAGCATCGTATCCAGGATTGATTCATTGGTAATGCCGGAAGACCCTTACCACCCAACTCTAAACACACGTATTTGTGGCCTGTTCTTCCACCATCTCAGTCGACTGGGCGAGTACGGTGTTTTAGTAAAACTGATTTTAATATGCTAAGCAGTCTTTTAAGGGGATTAAGTACGAAGTTCAGAATTATAGAGGTATTTTCAAGCTGTCTGCAATTCCGAAGATGTTTGAGAAAATTAAAACTTTTTATCTTCAGCATGTATGCAGCTCTTTTATCTCACCTACTCAGCTTCTCTAGTGATTAAAAGGTTCAAGAAAAATATGCAAACTGATGTTATTTATACTGATTTTAGTAAAGCTTTCGATTCCGTAAACCACTCTCTACTTACGCAAAAGCTTGATCTTCTTGGTCTCTTCTTGGATCTTTAATTATTTAAGTAACACAACACAAAGAGTTATTTTTAAAAACTCATTTTCCAAGTCCATCAAAGTAACTTCTGGAGTACCGCAAGGTAGTCATCTTGGTCCATTACTTTTTATGTTATTTATAAATGATCTTCCATCTGTATTATCTCACTCCCATGCACTAATTTATGCGGCTGACGTCAAGTCTGAAAAAACGCTTAAAATAGGTATACCCGATGGCTTAGATTATAGGATTATACTACGTAGAAAAGAAATTGAAAGTGAACTGGTTTGATGCCAACGTAAGATGTCATGCAATGAATTCTAAGCGAATATGATTTGAAGCAATGGACGAATGGGATACTTAAGAGATAATAGAATTGATGACCGATGCTGGACGTCTCGGAATGATCTAGCCAAGCAGTTTAGACATGTGTGGCTCTCGAATGGCCAACCCATCGAGTTAAAAGATATTTGGGCTCCCGGTTAACAATAGTAATAAGGCTAATGAACGTTGTGATGAACTCGGCTTAAAAGTAAATTTATTGAGCTTATTTATTTGCGAGAAAGGTCAAGTCTTAACAATTTTAGGTATGGTTTTATAATGAATACTTGCAGAATGAAAAATAAACGAACGTTGGTCCAGCAAAAGATCTGAACGACGACAATAGTATGCGAATTGAGACTAAATGGAAGGTGCGCCGAAGCAAAAGGCATACGAGAAATTGTGAATACAGCGATTACAACGAAAGTGATAATAGATAACAGAAGAGAATATGCAACTGTTACAAACTTAAGAGAGCATGCCATGTTATCTACTACAGTCACGTTGAACTTATCTGGTCATTCCCATTGATTACATTTCTAATTGATTTATAGAGAGGGATTGTAACCGCTTTCGCAACCATTATTCAGAAGGACTTAAAATACCACTTAAAAGCTGTTAAGTACATATTTAAAGTATCTCAAGACGTTATCGTTTGGACTATATAAGAGCCTGCTTCTGCCGAATAATTCAGTAATAAGAAACATGTTGAAGAAGCAAGTATCTTTCGTTATATTTTCCGGCTTTCTGGCCGTCAGTTTGGCTTTCAAAATAACCCCTGAAGTTAAAAATGGTAAGATAACAAACTTAACATAAAGAAGTATTTAAAACGATTGTTTCAATAGGAATACCCGATGGCTTTAAAACAGATCCTTTTCTAAAGATTGGTAAAGGATTATACTACATAGAACAAAAATTGAAAGTAAACTGGCATGGAGCCAACGAACAATGTCATGCAATGGATTCTGAGCTAATAACTTTTGAAACAATGGATGAATGGAACATTATTAACAAGTACTTGAAAGATAATAATATTAAAAGTACATACTGGACGTCAGGAAATGATCTCGCCGAGCAGTTTAGGCACGTCTGGTTTACAACCGGCAAACCCATAAGGTTACATGATATATGGCACGCAGGAGAGCCTAACAATAACAACAATTCAAATGAACGTTGTGATGAGGTGTTATTCGCATCAGGTGATAAGCCTGGGCTCAATGATCATAAATGCTCCAACCTTCGCACTTTTATTTGTGAAAAGCGTCAAGCAACAACAGTTTCATTTGTAGTTTATTAAACTGATTTTATGATTAATAAATTTAATTACACTGACGAGCAAAACTGTAACACTAGTTCAATGTTCTCACTTCTTACTTCTGTATCTTCTCTCTTATTTTATGTATACCAAAGATCTTATGCTGCATTTACACTAGTTGATGCAGCGTCAATTCTAGCTATATTAACAATTGATATCCAACGTCAACGCATTTGTTGTGTTTACATTAGTTGATTGAGTTGACAAAAAAACCGGGTTGCCAACTAATTTTCGAGTTGAGCAACGCGCAAGATGCCAACGCGTTGATAATTAAGTTGAGAGTAGTTTACACCAGTTGATATTCACATTCGTTGACATTCACGTTGCTAAGCATTTTTCGATAATGTGTATGTATCGAAAGTGATTTTAATCGATATTGTTGTGTTTTGTTAATTGCGTAAAGTGAAAAAAGTGGTAAGTACTCATGCATATGCATGTATCTGAAAGCTAATTCATACAAATGTAATTTGTTCACTTTAAGATAAAATGAGTATAATGGCAACAGCTACAAAAAGGAAAAATACCGGCAGCAGTAATTTTGATTGAAGCTCTTGAAGACGAGAAAGAGCAAGAGGAATAGTTCAATAAATATGTATACAAACAAATTAAAATGTATTTTTAAATTGCTTTTTATTATTAATTTTTGATTTTTGTAGACTGCACAGTTGAAAAAAACAGACAACATTAATTCAATCGGATAGCGAGCGAAGTGTTGCTACCTCTAATCTGTCCATAAAGCTTGTCAACACAAAGCAAAAGAATGAACACGAGCTCAACTTATTTTTGTGTTGTCAACGCGCCGTTTTTGTCCTCAACTGTTGACACAAAGTGTTTACACTATGTTTACATTCAGAGCAACAATTGATGTTTTTCGCATTGTCAATCTACTGTCAACGCAACAGTTGATCAAGTTGACAGCTGTTCACACTAGGATTGATAAAGTTGATATCAACGTTGACTTGTTTATCAACTAGTGTAAATGCACCATTAAGGTGCATAAGTGGAATAAGTCAATTTTGATGCCAACTTAGTCAATCCTAGTGTAAACAGTGGTCAACACGGTCAACAGCTGCGTTGACTATAAATTGACAATGCGAAAAATGTCAGTTGACATTGTGAGTGTAAACATAGTGTAAACTAGAGGTCTGCATGAATGCACTCAAAATGACAAATGAAGCGTTCACACTCAAAATGAACGAGTGAATATGAATTTGAGCTCAAAAATCTTTGGCTGTATGAAGGCTCGTGTGAGACTTAGTAGGCTAACACTCAAACGTAGAGGCCTGAATGTGAATGACAGAGAAGTTGAAATTGGTTTGAGTTCATTCAAATTAGCCAGAAAAATTTTATTTTGAAAAATATTCTGCAATTATATGATGAACTATGAGCACTTCGTAAAAAGGAAAAAACTCCATTTATTTCTCAGAAATTAAAATAACTATAAAATATGTATTAACATACATATATGTATGTGATGAATCCCTTTTTGAATGTAGAAACATTATTTTTTAACGTTGTCTAGTTTGGGGCAATCACACTTTTTCACTTACAAAATTTCGTTCGTCTGAAAATACTTTTTCGCGGTTTGCTGGTATAGAAAGTATTTTGCAACTTTTTTTGTCTAAAAGCGGAAAAAAAATCTTTATGCATGTGCCACCAAGTCATGCTTATTATTGGCTTGATCTTGTGCGTTAATTTTTCCATCCATTGTTGCCATAAGTCATAAAAAAAAGCTAAACTGAAATATTACATTCGAGTGATTCGAATTTGTTTGACAATGCCAATGTCACCTATCGTTTTTACACCTTAGTTCATTCGAACTCAGTTCGTATGAATGCCGAACGTTTGGAAGAAAACTTCACTCAAATACATATAAACTCAATCATAGTATGCTTTGCATTCAACTCATTCAGAACCATTCAATTGCATTCAATGGGACTCACAATATGAGTACATCCATGCAGACCTCTAGTGTAAACACTTATTGTCAACTATTGAACTCGTAATTGACGCGTTGACAATGGAAATTCAAATTGACTTCATGTTCATTCTTTTGCTTTGTGTTGGCAAACTTTGTGTACATAACAGAGGTGGCAAACACTTCGATTTCACCATCATTGTTGGTTGAATAACATCTTTTCTTTGCGGAGAACTGTATTAAAAATCATAATTATAAAATCATAAATTTAATAAAATACTTTATTAATTATTTATAAATATATCATATACAATATATATTAAAACGAAAATATTCTTGGGTTGCATGGTTGAAACCGATTACTATCGGAAGCTATTGATTGATGGCACATCGATATTTGGCCACCTCTAACAAAGCAAAAATGCACACTATTTAATTTGAATAAGTCAAAAATTAAAGAGTTTTTATTGACAAAAAATGGATCCAGACTTTACGGATACAAGCTGATGAAAAAAAAACACGACACGCCAGAAAAGTAGGTGTAAGCTGGACGGATAAAAAGTGTTTTCAATTGATCGCGTTAAAGAAATGCCAAATTTATGGGACAACACAAACTCCGATTACAAAAACCACAACAAACGGGAAATATATCATCATTATACAAAATATCGATGTCAACTAAACAGCAATGGCAAAGCAAACGTCAACGAATTTTAATGTCAACTAGTTTAAATAGCTGTCAACTTCAACGACATTGCATTGATGGCTCTTGCGTTGACCAACTGAAAAAGTAGTTGCCAAACATGTTTTTTGGTCAACTAAGTCAACTAATGTAAACGCAAATAATGCGTTGACCTTGGTTGCCAATAGTTGACTTTCCTGAAATTGACGCTGTGTCAACTAGTCTAAATGCACCTTTAGTTTTGTTTTGTTTGGTATTTATTTTACTAAAAATTTATTTATTTTAAAAAACAAACTTTTCTGTAACATCAGCTAACAAATTCATTTTATTGATATTTACGCTTTCGGTGTTCTGTTGCTGCTTTTTTTCAATAATTACACCAAGCTTATTTGTGTTTTTAACTTGAGAAAAGTATTTTTCATTTGTTCTTATTGCTCCCTGTTCCAAAGAACTTGTGAGATGGTTCGGAGGGGGCTTAGCTGAGGCCACCAGGCGGGTCGCGGGTTGCGGATAGCGAATGGCCACCCCTCGGGGCGGTTCGCTGCGAATAGCGAGACCACCTCGTAATAAGCAGTCCCGGACAAACAGCGGGTACTAAACTGTCCGACATCGGCTATAGAAGTTCTAATGGAGCTCAAAAGCTCACGCCACTCCATGTATTCATTGAACTGCAACAAAGAGCGACTGTGCTAAGGATGGCACGAGAGGGGGTGGGAGGCATCCCTAGCCACAGTGACGCAGAATTGCTATCTGGTGATCTCCCCCTAATGGTACAGCCAAGGGACGAGATGACTGCCGAGCTCATGTTCGAGCAGAATTTCAAAGTGAACCTGAGCAGTAAGAAGGATTGGACAACTCTTGATGAAGTCCATTCTATGGAACAACACACCATAAAATGGTTCTCCGATGGATCTCTTACAGACCAAGGCACAGGACTAGGAGTTGTAGGCCCTCGGATATCTTTCCATGAATCTCTAGGAACATACACAAGCATCCATCCTTAATCTCAAACGCAACTATCGGAATAGAAACATAGCCATTCTATCCGATAGTCATGCAGCTCTCAATGCACTCAACTCAAGGCGAAAATAATGTCTAAAGTAGTGCACGAGGTGCGAAAGAAGCTAAACCAACTGGGATCGCATAATAGAATAACCCTAAGATGGATCCCAGGCCATACGGATATAGCAGGGAACGAAGCAGCTGACACACTAGCCAGAATGGATGCAAGCAGGCCCCTAATAGGTCCTGAACCGATTTGTGGAATTGGAAGACACACAATACGGGAGTATCTACGTAAAGAGGAGAGACGACTCCAACAGTCACATTGGACGGAGACCACAGGTCTAAGACAAGCCAAACACCTCCTAGGTAGCTACAACCCAAAGCGGTTCAAGCGAATAATCGCATTGGGGAAGAATAGACTCAGAATACTCACCGGTCTATTGACAGGGCATTGTAAACTGAGGAGTCACCTATCTAAGCAGTGGAACCTGCCGGTTCTGCAATTTCAAGGAGGAATCATTGCTCTATCTAGACGTAGATGTAGTTTTTTGGGGAACCATGTCCTACCGATGAAGGACATAGCAGACCTCAACCCGTTAAAAATTCTCGACTTGGTGCTAGAACTAGGGTTGATGGATGAGCACAAAAGGGAAGGGGGCACAATAGATCCAAAGGGTCGTAGTGCAGGCTCCCCCTATTAATAATAATAATAATAAGCGTTATGCATGAATCGGTTGCTACACAGTTATTGTGGTTTGAATAATTTCGGGTTAAACATAGATTCAGATTTTAAGAAATAACAAGCGGAACAGTCATTTAATTAATACAAAAATGTACCAGTGCAAACGTGCAAATTATTTTACAATTCACAATAACAATAAATTACACGATATCTTTATATTTTAAAAATGTATTTAAAACAAAACAAATTAAGGCCCTATTCTCCTTCAGCTTGCTGTTTTTGGACATTTTTGGAAAAAATTCTCATTTGAAAACGCAAAAAGATATTTGAATTTTGTTTTTTTTATTGAATTAGTAATGAATGAAAGAAAATAAAAAAAATTTTTTTGCCTCGATACGATGGCTGTTCAAAAAGTAATGAGACTTCAAAGTTGGTGGTGCAAAAAAAAGGTGTCGTCACGGCGGCCACGATTCCGGGTCTCCGGAGCGTCGGAAATGAAAAAAAAAACGGGGTTATGATCAGCATAGATGTAATTCTGGCCCAAAGTAAAATAAAAATTTTGCGATTTTTTTTGACAAAATGGCGGCCTTTAAAAAAAAAATTTCAATTTCGGGCTATTTTTTGTAGTTTAGTGTAAAAAAAAAATAGTAAAAAAAATCGCAAAATTTTTATTTTACTTCGGGCTAGAATGGTGACAATTCTACGTCGATTAAACTTTGTTTCATCCAAATCGGTTCAGTTGAACTGGAGATATCATGGCCGCCAGTTCGAAAAACGTGGTTTCGAGATAAACGCGTTTAAAGTTTTGACTTCACATGCATTAACATTAACATTGCTGGATAAAAATGGCCATATCTCCTTAAGTATTTCGAATTTCTAGTGCCCCTTTTAGGGGCATATTCACAACTACCCAAGCTATAAATAAATGCAAAAAAAAAAAAGTCGAAAAAAATTTTTTGCTGAAAGAGAATAGGGCCTTAAATAAACAAAAACAACAATTCGTTGACCGCTGAGCCAGGAATCGAATTATTATATATAAAAAACAAGTGGGAAAGGATACCCGTTACTTACTTAAATACATTTAAAAATTTGTATTGCATGCTTTTAGGCACTTATATTGCTTAAAAGCTTTAATCTACCATTACCACCTTTCTATTTGTCCGATCTTGTTATGATTTAATAAGATGATAGGTAATAATATTAGCTAACGGCAATGAGTTAAAAAATTCTAATATCTTGAAAGCTATGCGTGTGGTGGCTTTTTGCGATTTACGCGGGCGGAAAGGGGCGTGGCAAAATTTTGAAACAAGCTTAATCTGGTGGGATTTATAGAAATCTGTGCGCCAAATTTGGTTGCTTTAGCTCATATAGTCTCTGAGATCTAGGCGCTCACACAGACGGACAGACTGACGGATATGGCTATATCGACTCGGATGTTGATGCTGATCAAGAATATATATACTTTATAGGGTCGGAGATGCTTCCTTCTCCCTGTTTCATACATTGCAACGAATACAGTATCCCCTTTTACTTATTTTTATAAGTAACGGGTATACAAACTTTGCCTAACACCCAAAATTAAAGGTGATTACAGCTTTTCTCGAAATAAACTGATCCTGCCTGACATATGGGGAGTCTACATTCCAAATTTGGTAGTCCTGTCTCTTACCATCTCTGATATCCGATCGTTCTTGCGGACAGACGGACATAGGTGTACACAAAAAAAAAAAAATGCCATTATAAAATCAAGTATAAAATTTAATTTAAGCTCGCATTTTTTAAGTATGTATTCAGGATTAAGCTGAATAATCAAGCCTGTATCCGGATTAAATCGGAAAAATACACATTTGCTGAGCGCGAGAGGAAAATTCTCTCTCGGCCTCTCTCATTTCAACCGGTCCGGTGGCTCAATGGTTAGTGTCGCCTACTCCAGTTTGAAAAAAATATGGGTTCGATTGGAGCGGAAGAAATCCCCGATTGTGATTACCTTGATACAGTCGACTTAACTTACAATGAGAAACTAAAAATGTTCTGATACCTCCTGAACAAACCGGAAATTACACCTATAAGATCCTCTTCGAGGGGACAAAAGTAACAGTCAAGAAGCACTTCAGAGGATGTGTGTGTAAATTAAAACCCTGCATTCGATACTGTTGTCATCGACATCGACTCGATCTCAATGATGAAAGCAAATGCACAAAAGAATTCAGCGATGATCGAGTAAATATTACACTAGAGGATGGAACAGAACAGGAAATATCTATAAGAGATCATTTTGTGGTACAACCAGGAATAAACATAGAATGTGATAAGTTCTTATTAGATGTCTTCAGCTTCTATGAAGACTATGAAGTCTGGAAACTGTCTGAGGTGAAAAAACTTCTTAAATGATATTTATAAATACTTATATTCATTTAAATGTATCTATTTAGAATGGTACTCTGTATCTATTACCTTATCCTGTAAGTCTCTCAAAGCGAGATTATTGCTTGCAGCCAAAGGAGATTGCCATTCAGGGATTGAATTACATGCTGTTGCCTTTAAATTGCTTAACGGATTTTAAATTTTAATATGGTAACAGCTTCCTTGATTGTCTGCAGATTTATAAATCTATTAATGATTTGTTTCTCAGTGGATTGGACGTCCCTCTTCTTTGTGCTGTTGACCATATTAATTTACATATTTGTTATAAAACAGCAACACGCATATGACAAATGTTGTCTGTGTTATTTGATTTGCTTCTCAGTTCATTTCCTGATACAAATACTGATTGACAATGACAATTTTCTTTTGGGGACCACCTGTTATATTGTGGGTAAGTATTTGTATATCTGTGCATAATGTTTACTGAAATAACCCACATTTTTTTTAGTCTATTTGGACTATTTCTTCATAATTTCAATTTATTTGTGGCTTGCCGTAATGTCTTTTGATTATATTCGAAATTTTGTTGTTGACTTGTTTGTAACCACTCAATATAACGAGCAGTCGCGGTTTTTAAAGTACAGCCTATTTGTCTGGGGCATGACGTCTGCTTTTCTCCTAATCACAATTCTGGCAGATCATCTGCTCGACAATCTTAGAATCGATTCCAATTGGAAAATAGGCTATGCCTACTATGGGTGTTATTTGGAAAGTAAGCTAATCTAAATTTAAATTCTAGCAATTATTTATGTGTTCTTACATTATGTCTTTACAGTGTTTGATTGGTCGATCTTTGTCTATTTGACTGGTCCTGCGACTTTGATGCTTATTATAAAAGCAACATTCATGATTGCAAGCGTCTGGCATGTTCGCATTAAATACCGAGAGAATCGCAAACAACTTGAGAAGCTGGGGCAGCATAGCATCGAGAACAATATGATGTAAGTATGAGCTTCGATTCTCTATTATTATTCTTTTGATTTTCATCTTCTCTCTTGCCATGTAAGGTTTATCTTCTATTTTCGAACCTTAGCAACACAAATATTGAATATTCCAATCGACGAGACCGAATATTTCTACAACATCTTAAGCCACCTTCTTCCCATTTATTGCATCCTCATCTTTGCCATAACGGTCACTAGAAGGGATGTCCGGCAGTTACTTGCTCGATGGTAAATTTAACAGTACCATATACATTAGGGTGTCCCTTATTTGGCCAAAGTCAATATTTTTAAACGCATACGGGCTAGTTTTGTTCATTAGGTCCGAAAGAACTCAGAAATAAATTTTTACCTCAATCGGAGTATGATAACCCGTGCCGACTTGGATCGGAAAATTTCAAAATTATATGGGACAAAAAAAAAAAATTTTTTTTTTTTAATTTTTTATTTTTTTTATTTTGTTCATTAGGTCCTAAAGAACTCAAAACCAAGTTTTCACCTTAATCGGAGTACGATAACCCATTCAAATTTGCATTGAAACATAAAAAATAATCGAAAAATGTATAATCAGTGTTAAAATACTGTTTTTTCATGTTTCGATGCAAATTTGAATGGGTTATCGTACTCCGATTAAGGTGAAAACTTGGTTTTGAGTTCTTTAGGACCTAATGAACAAAATAAAAAAAATAAAAAATTAAAAAAAAAAAATTTTTTTTTTTTGTCCCATATAATTTTGAAATTTTCCGATCCAAGTCGGCACGGGTTATCATACTCCGATTGAGGTAAAAATTTATTTCTGAGTTCTTTAGGACCTAATGAACAAAACTAGCCCGTATGCGTTTAAAAATATTGACTTTGACCAAATAAGGGACACCCTAATATACATACATACATACATATGTACCTAAAGGTTATTATAATTGATCTTATTACTTTCCAGGAGTCCTCGAACGGCATTCAAATTACATAAACTGCTCAATAATTCAATATTTAATAATAAATAAAGTTAAAATGATAAATTACTTTAGTCATAATAATATAATTTAATAATAAGAGTCATAACCTCAGCATCACTTGCGGGACCTTTTTTTTAAATTTGTCAAATACTTCAGTGAACAATTTTTTATTTATTATTCAAGAAAACTATATGAAAATTCAAGGGCAGAACTTATTTCAACACTGGACAAAGAAAAATTAATGTTTTATTAATATAATATTACTCATCTCTACTCATCAGTCTCAACTGTGAGTTTTACATGTAACCTTAGGATCAGCATCGAGTAACTGGTGAAACGTTTGATTTTTAAAATAAATATTCACTAGAAAAAATAATAACGAGAAACACAACAAACAAACGGCGAACTATATAGATTTTTATCATTTAATTGCAACAACAAATCGTTACTAGCAATTCAAATTACTGGAAACCCGCAGAAGTAACTGATGCTTTAATGGACTGATAAGCAAAACCACAGCTAGATGGTCTGTTATACTCTTTACTCGTAAAGTACAAGGCCATATTGAATTCGTTGCAGCAGAAAAAAAAGGCATATTCAACCCTATAAAGCAGGGGTGCCCAAAGCTGCCTTATGAATGTGCACGCACTAATACAAATAAAAAAATGCGCACGCACACATGAAACGAAAATTTTTCTTATTTCAATGTGTTCACAGAAAAAAAATAGGAACATGTTTCTTCAAATAAAAAAAAACACAAGCGTCACACGTTTGTTCTTGTTTTGCCAGCAACGAAAGACGACCGAAAGCGTTATGTGCAAAATTTGTTTGTGTAATTTGCCAATGTGCGCCCGAAGCTTACCAATGTGTATTCTCACACTCTTCCCATATCCTATGTGCAAAACAAAAACAAATGTGCGTCGTGTGCATAGGCGATGGGCATCCCTGCTATAAAGCATATATAGTAACATATGTAATGCAAATAGCCACTTAAATATTCTCGCACATATTTCCCCTATCAAGTAATAAGATATCAATAAGAATAACAAGCTGGTGAAAATAACAATTCAAGCGCTCCCACGATCGAAACAGTTAATATAAACATCCGCTAGAATTGCTATTCCCACCAAGGGTCAAATCTGCCGACGCGGCACAAATCCAGGCTGTTGCTTAGCACCCAAATATTCGTCTTCTCAATAAGAGCGATCCCTAAGATCTCTCTCTGTTATATTAGAGCGCAAAGCTCATCTCCAAAAGCTCACAGCCGAGGTTTGTAAAGCGACGTCAAACTATTTTACAATTAGTCTTGAATTATTATCAAACTCCGATGCACTATGGTAAAAAAGTCCGATATTTTGGCATTAACTCAAATTTTCTGTTGTTCAGTTTCTTAAAAATTTTTGTAGTTCCTTAATCGAAAAACTCCAAAGCAAACAAAAATAATTTTCTTAGATTTTTCGGGACTACCATTAATATTTTAAGCGCGCTCAAAGTCAGCTTATTGAGCGATGCCATGTGAACTGAAAAAGAGCGGGAAAACAAATTGCAATTTTCGGATCGAATTGTGTGTGTTATGTAAGCATTACAAAAAATTATAAATATGAACAAAGTTCATAAAGGTATTTAAAAAACGCTAGTAGCAAAGATTTTTAGTATTTGTGGTTTATTGTGCAATGGTCTACTGTGTTGTTCATGTGTATTTTTAGTTAAAAACTAACAAATGTGTTCCTGTTCCGTTAAGCTTTACTTTAGTACATCACAAAACAGTACGAGAGTTATGAGTAAACGTTATTAACTTAACCATATGGAATCAGATGTGAATAATCCTTTTTGTTGGATTTTGTTCCTTTTCGTGAAAAATCGCATGTTGTAGGTGTGAATTTTGGCTGAAAAATCTGACTTTTCGCAGATTTAGATGGAGAGCGAGGTGAAAACACGGTCAAATTTAAAAACAAACTAAATTGTAAATTCTACTTAAGTCTAATCAGCAAGCATGCAAAGTTTAAAATAATTTTTTTTACTTTTTTTCTTAGTCGGGGAGGAAGGTTGGGATGAAGACAAGGTCCAATTAAAAAACAAAACAAATTATATATTTTTTAATATTATAACTAAGTTTCGTGTCAAATTTTAAGCCTCTAGCTATATATTTAGATTTTATATTAATATTTTACCCTTTTTTGCATAGTCGTATGTGGGCGGGGGAGGTAAAGGCGTGGTCCAAATCCGAAAAAAAAAAATTCAAAATTCTAAATTAGTCTAACTAAAGGTTATGCCAAATTTCAAGTCTCTATCTTTATATTTAGAGTTTATGCCAAAATATACGGTTTTTTTACCATAGTGCGATGTTCAACTCGCTTTAAGTTTTTATTTTAATAAAGTTATATTTTTTTTTAAAATAAACTAAAGTCGGAACTCGTTATTGGCGCAGCCGGTAGGATATGTTAAGTGTTTTTAATCAACGATATTAAAAGACTACTAAGGATCGGAAAATCCAAAGTCAAGAATAAAAGTTGAACTTTAATAAACCAAAGTACATATCCGCCAAAGAACATACGTGCGTGTGCAAGTTACAAGAAAAGTGTTAAAAAGGACAACTGAAGTCCTAGGCAAAACAAAATCAAGTGCTTGTGCATAAATAAACGTGACAAACTTTGTTAATTGTGCTTTGTGACCGCTAAAGGATAATCGTAATCCCAGGCCACAACAATACAAAGAAAACAAAAATCCTAAAAGAAAAATAAATAAAGACACCAATCAACCAACATCAATCATGGCAACTCCACCAAGCCCAAGCCCAGCCCCATCAACTCCACCAATGGTTTTGTCAGAGCTTCTCCTGAAGCAAGCTCTTGGACAAATAAAACAAGTACCGATTTTTGATGGAGAAACTGAAGAACTCACGGCGTTCGTGAGAAGAGTGGACTACATAATGCAGCTGTACCCCACTCAAGATCTGAGACAACACAACGTTCTATTCGGGGCTATTGAGCTACAAACTTCTGGAGCAGCACAGCGGGTCTCACAGTTGTCAGGAGCCACAAACTGGACACTACTGAGGAACGCGCTGATTGACGAATTCAAAACACAGACGCCCTTCGAGGAACTGCTTCGTCGATTATATAATACAAATTATAACGGAAATATCCGTAAGTTTATAGAAGACCTTGAATTTAAATCTTTTGTAATTTCAAACAAGTTAATGTTGGAAGGCATACACACAAATACACTTTTATACACAAATGCAATGAACAACACAATCAAGGACGTTATAACAAGAAAGCTACCTGACCGAATTTTTATGACTCCGGCTAGGTACGATATTACGACAATAACTAAATTAAAGCAAGTAGCTCAGAGAGAGGGACTATACGAAAACAACTATTCTGACCGTTCAAAAACCAACACTTCAACTACGTCAAACAGTAGTGATGCTCGCAGGAATAGAGGAAACTATCAAAATTTCTATCCTGTGGCAAGCCCACCCCAAACCAAAGCAACCCACAGTTGCACAAAGAATTTCAAGAAAATCTAAATCAGGGTAGATTTCAAAACCCAATGAACTACCAACAAAACAGAAATTCAGCCAACACTTCAAATCCGCCTGTCAAAAGACAACGCGAAAGTTCTAGTGGTCAATCCAAAATGGATACTGCCGAAAATTTTCATCACGCAGCCTCGGACCAAGAACAAAAAGATACCCCTTTATTCGACTAATTATGAACAACATTCACCTTAAATGCGTAATCGACACAGGTTCCTCTATAAACCTAATGAAAAAGAACTTTTTGAATTTCCCAATTAAAACCTTCATTTGGAAGTCCAAACGATAAAAGGAAATATTTGTTTAAACAATGTATTTCCTTAGCCCCAAGTAAACTTTGTCCACAACACCAAAGATTTTACATACACGAATTTTCAGAAAATTACGATGTATTGTTAGGCAGGGAATATCTCGAAGCTTGCGAAGCAAATATAAATTATAAAGAGGAAACTGTTATTTTAAGCGATTACCCATTTATCATGAGATACAATCATGAAGATATCTTAAAGGACAAGACCGCTGTCAATCGTGTTGATCCACCTTATATGGAGGATACCGAATTTGATTGCCTTGATCGGCCATTCACATCTGACCAACCGTTTAATTTCGCAATCAAAAATGAGTTATTAGAAAGTAACCAGTTCAGATTAGAACACCTCAATGAGGAAGAAAAATCAAAATTAACTAAGATCCTTCATGAGTTTAGAGACATACAGTACAAAGAAAGTGAAAATTTGACTTTCACCAGTACTATTAAGCATGTCATTCAAACTAAACACGAAGATGCCATTTACAAGCGACCTTATAAGTATCCTCAAGCTTATGACAAAGAGGTCGAAATCCAAATGAAAGAAATGATTAAACAGGGAATCATAAGAAAATCGAATTCTCCTTATTGCTCACCAATTTGGATTGTACCAAAGAAAAGTGACGCATCAGGAAAACAAAAGTTTAGGATAGTAATTGACTATCGAAACCTTAATGAAATCACAGTTGACGATAAAGACCCAATACCAGTCATGGATGATATATTAGACAAACTTGGAAAATGTCAATATTTCACTACCATTGACCTGGCGAAAGGCTTTCATCAGATCCAAATGGATGCTGATTCAATCCCAAAGACTGCTTTTTCGACAAAAAATGGCCATTACGAGTACACTCGCATGCCATTTGGACTCAAAAACGCTCCTGCAACTTTTCAACGTTTGCATGAACAACCTTTTAGAAGATTTAATATATAAGGATTGTTTAGTCTACATGGATGACATAATAGTGTATTCCACTTCATTGGAAGAACACATATTATCATTGAAAAGAGTTTTTAATAAACTCAGGGAAGCCAATTTAAAATTGCAGTTGGACAAATGTGAATTTTTGAAAAAAGAAACTGAGTTCCTCGGTCACATTGTCACAACTGAGGGTATAAAACCAAACCCAATTAAAGTCACTGCAATTACAAATTTCCCAATACCCAGAACAACGAAAGAAATCAAGTCATTTCTAGGACTCTGTGGTTATTATAGGAAATTTAAACCAAACTTTGCCCAAATCGTGAAACCAATGACGTTAAAACTTAAGAAAAATGCAACAATTGACATTAATAACAAAGAATATATCTCAGCATTTGAAAAATTAAAAATCACTGCGGACGGCAGTCCGCGCTAGTGACGAAAGCAGCACGAAGGGTGCGAAGGCGACTAGCATATATACACAGGAAGAAAGGAAGATTTGCTATGACTGTCCGATCAGGTCGAGTTATATACCGATCGAAAGGTATCAATTAAACTTACAAGTGTGCATACTAAGACTTTTGAAAACTCACCTGGTTCGTGAGATAAACAGGTGTAAGTGGGAGGGAAAAATTTAAGTTATTGGAGCTAATGGGGCCGTTGGAGCCTTTTTGAATTTTCGTTGAATTTTTAACAATTCTCATCAAAAATACGCGTCGAATGACACCTCGATCATCAAAATCGGACAACTGGTTCAAAAAATAATTAATTTTGAAATTTTTAGGGGCCTTCCGAAAATGAGATGAAAAGTCAGTCTGTTTGTTTGTTTGTTTGTTTGTATCAAAGCATTGATTTAGCTTAAAAGTTTGAATGAGGACTTGTTTCCGATCAAAAATCTAGAAACGTTTGTTCTACGACTTTTTCGAAAAAAAGCTAGTTTAGCGGGAAATCGCTAAAAACCGCTAAAATTAAGACCCTTATAGCAGTCAAACGATAAAAGCTACATATGCGATCTATATATCGTTGAAAAGGTATTTCGAAGGGCTTTTTGCACTGCTTGCAGCGTAATGCGGAAATTACCTGTTAGCTGAATACATACATTTTACTTAGAATGGGAATAGGATAGCAGCAGCAAAGTGTCATAGCACCCAGAGTTTAAGAGTGCTGATAGCTTTTGCGCTGGGCATGTGTGTTTGTAAAGGGGACCAGTGTTGCCAGACAATTTGCTTCAGCTTGTACAAACAATAATCAAAGTTGACAAAGCTATACTGTCAAAAAATATTGCAATTTCAAAATTTCTGAGGTCTTATTCAAAAATTTCTGATATCCCACAAAAAAACCTCTTTACGAGGTAAAAGTCTAGTGACGAAAACATTTTCATGCCCCAAAATTTCTGATATCCAATTTTGTGACGAATAATATTAAGTTTTACATATAAATTATTTTAAGCAAAATTTTGTGCATTCGGCACTGCGCAAAACAGTGAATGAGTTTTATTTGGTATGAAGAATTGATACATTTTAGCGCAATGTGCCGAGTGCAAAAATTTTGCTTAAAATAATTTATATGTAAAACTTAATATTGTTCGTCACAAAATTGGATATCAGAAATTTTGGGGCATGAAAATGTTTTCGTCACTAGACTTTTACCTCGAAAAGAGGTTTTTTATGGTTTGACAAATACCTTAAAAGCCAAAACATTATTTAAATAGAAGTAAGTTTTAGCTAACTTGAGGTCAAGTAATGTCTATAAGACACCAACAAACAACAACACACAAAACACTTGCCAAAAATGCAAGGAGCACAAACATTACAAACATTTTAATTATTTAAATAAATATAAATAATCAAAAAAATATTTAATTCAAAAAAAATATATGATTTAAAAATTCTAAAGATGTAATATTAATAAATTTTGCCTTTCATTAGTAATGAAATTTTTAAATTTATTTGCTTGTTAAATTGTTAATGCTGTAAAATATTACAGATTCATAATCGCTCTAAGAAATACATTCTATATTAGAAGTTGTAATTACTGGAATCAGGCAAAAAAAATAGAAAAACATTTTTGATGATAAATTAATAAATCATAGAATAGAAAATTTTTTAAGATGTGCGTTTTAAATAAATCTTCAGTTAGCTTGTTCAATAGCTAAAGATTGCGAGGGTTTTGAAAAATTAAGAACACCTTGAAGCCGAAGAGAATATGCAACTGTTGCAAACTTAAAGAGCATGCCATGTTATCTACTTAAAGTTTATCAGGTGATCGGTCGGCTCATCGCTGCATATCCAGACAGTCACGTTAAACTTATCTGATCATTCCCATTGTTTACAATTTTAATTGATTTATAGTGAAAACAAAATATAAAAAAATAAAATACCACTTAAAAACTGTTGAGTACACATTTGAAGTATCTCAAGACGTTATCGTTTGCACTTTATAAGGGCCCGATTCTGTCAGATAATTCAGTAATAAGAAACATGTTGAAGAAGCAAGTATCTTTAGTAATATTTTCCGGCTTTCTGGCCGTCAGTTTGGCTTTCAAAATAACCCCTCAAGTTAAAAATGGTAAGATAACAAACTTAACAAAAAGAAGTGATTAAAACGATTATTTGAATAGGAGTACCCGATGGCTTTAAAACAGATCCTTTTCTAAAGATTGGTAAAGGATTGTACTACATTGAACAAAAATTGAAAGTAAACTGGCATGGAGCCAACGAACAATGTCATGCAATGGATTCTGAGCTAATAACTTTTGAAACAATGGATGAATGGAACATAATTAATAAGTACTTGAAAGATAATAATATTAAAAACGCATACTGGACGTCAGGAAATGATCTCGCCGAGCAGTTTAGGCACGTCTGGTTTACAACCGGCAAACCCATAAGGTTACATGATATATGGTATCCAGGAGAGCCTAACAATAAGAACAATTCAAATGAACGTTGTGATGAGGTGTTCTTTGGATCAGATGACAAGCCTGCGCTCAATGATCATAAATGCTCCAACCTTCGCACATTTATTTGTGAAAAGCGTCAAGCAACAACAGTTTCATTTGTAGTTTATTAAACTGATTTAATGATTAATAAATTAAATTGTAATAAACATTATAAAAGTATGAAGTTAGTTTCCTTGTACCATCGGTTTTACTGCCCAGTAAAATGCATATTGCATAACTCCAAATATTAATTGGACAGACTAACTTGCAAAACAATGATGTTTACATCGCCAATCAGTAAATATGCTGTTAGAATGGCAATGGTTTTACATAAAAATAAGTAAGCTAAAACCTAAGATATTTGATTCAACCACACAACCCAGTAATCAAAGTATCAAAACATGTTGAAATAGAATGTATATTTGAAGACAAAAGTATCTTTCGTATTATTCTTCGGCTTACTAGCTGAAAGTTGAAAATGGTAAGTTTGAAAGGTGAACTCAATAATACAAGAAACAAATATCGGTTTCAGTTGCGGTATCGGTTATGTCCGCAATTAGGTTTTCGGTTATCGGATACGCAAAATTTGTATATATCGGTTAAGTAACGGTTACCCGTTTTATGTAGCACACTATGTGCTGCTTTCGTCAAATAAAGCAAAGGTTAACAAAGCAATTTTAAAAAATGTTAAGGATATATAAATTTCGAAACAAATATTCAAAAGTTTTAAAAATTAGTATCTTTTTATTGAGATCAATATACAGAGGTGGTCAAAAGTATTTACACAACACTTAACGTTAAATCTACTCGTAATTTGAACTTACTTCAGGTAAAGTTTGGTATCAATGAAAAGGTCTCTTGAATTCTTTTCAAATGATATAAAAGTTTCCTTAACCCATTAAGTACCCACTGATAAATTTAAGTTTTTGTAAAAGTCAATTTTTTTGACTTTTTTCCTGGGTCTCAAACAAAAAATGTTTTGATGCAAAAAGTTTCTTCAAACAATTTAAATAGTGACTGCAAAAAAAAATTTTAAAAAATCTTTTTGCTAATATTTTTAATAATTTTTTGAAAACTGCCAAAAAGGCCCATTTTCCTCATTTTCGTGCAAAAAGTGCCTTTTTGGCAGTTTTCAAAAAATTATAAAAAATACTAGCGAAGAGATTTTTTAAAATTTTTTTTTGCAGTCACTATTTAAATTGTTTGAAGAAACTTTTTGCATCAAAACATTTTTTGTTTGAGACCCAGGAAAAAAGTCAAAAAAATTGACTTTTACAAAAACTCAAATTTATCAGTGGGTACTTAACGGATTAAACAAGTTTTGGTATCATTTGAAAGGAATTCAAAAGACCTTTCCATTGATACCAAACTTTACATGAAGTAAGCTCAAATTACGAGTACAATTAACTTTAAGTGTTGTGTAAATACTTTTGACCACCCCTGTATAAATTAAAATAGAGCAGAAGTAAAAATCAAAAAATTATTTTAAAAAATGATGATTTTTTTATGAACAACATAATTAAGTTTTTTGCTTGACCAAACCGAACTTAACCGTTAAGCATAAATCGGTTCTACAATAAATTCAGAAAAGCCTTCAAATAAAAGGTTCTGTGGCATTTACCGGCGAGCAACTAACTGCCAGACATTCTTCCTAGTGAAGGTTATGGCAAAGTTGAGAATGCATAAATAAGTTGAAAAAGATCAAGATACTGTAAAGATATTTGGTCGTGTTTATTGGTATATTGTAAAGAATGTGACAGAGTTCGGTTAGCCAATTCAAAATTTCGGTTAATAAAATACAAGATAGAAGGTAAACCCAATACTTTAAGAGACAACATGAAAATCAAAAGAAAAGAATCAATTCTTCATACCAAATAAAGCTCACTGTTTTGCGCAATGCCGATTGCAAAAATTTTGTTTGAAATAATTTATATGGAAAACTTAATATTATTCGTCACAAAATTGGATATCAGAAATTTGGGGGCATGAAAATGTTTTCGTCACTAGACTTTTACCTCGTAAAGAGGTTTTTTTATGGGATATCAGAAATTTTGGAATAAGACATCAGAAATTTTGAAATTGCAATATTTTTTGACAGTATAGCTTTGTCAATTTTGTTTATTGTTTGTACAGCTAAAACAAACTGTCTGGCAACACTGGTCCTATTTACAAAAACAAATGCCCAGCGCAAAAGCTATCAGCACTCTTCAACTCTGGCTGCTATGACACTTTGCAGTTGCTGTCCTATTCCCATTCTACCTTTTTAAATAAAAAATAAACGTTGAAGGTATGCATAAGAGCCCTTCGAAATACCTTTTCAACGATATATAGATCGCATCTGTAGCTTAAAAGTAAGTTCAAAGGCCAAGCCCGCACTTAATGATCATCAATGCTCTTCATTGACCTTATTTATTTGCGAGAAAGGGCAAGCCTCAGCAATTTTAAGTATGGTTTTGTAATGAATATTTTTCAGAATTTAAAATATAATATAATATATCTTTTATCTCAACAAGTTTTCTGTTACCTTTAGTGGCAACTTAATCTAGTTTTACATTTACAGGAAAGAACAATTGATCCCAGGTGATACAAACATAGAATTAGAAAATATTATTTACAGTATTCATATTTACAATAACAATAATTATTTGAAGTCCCAATTTTTAAGATTTAGTGCCATTTAGATTGCATATAGAGTCACCTAATATTCCTAAAAAATTTAACAGTTTTAGTCTACAAATATTAATATCAAGAGCACTCAAATTAAAGGTAACTAATTTATTTACAACTTTCTTTCATATAGCTTTGAGATCGGCTTAGTAGTTCAGAAGCTAGCGACTTTTAAAAGTTCCAAAATCCGGATTTTTTGTGAATTATTTTTAGGAGTTTAACGTATAGCCGACACTGTTACAAAGAAAATAGGCTATTGCTTTTGAGAATCTATGGATAAATCGCGGAGTAATACGCTTTATAGTTATAGAATTCCTTAATGATTTTAATGCTTTTATTGCAAGCTTTTAATGATTGCAAAGCTTTTTGTGGCATACTTTTTGGCTTAAAAAAAAAATTGTGATTTCTAAGTGCGATTTTCGTGTTTAGTGGACCAAAATCCATAAGAAAAGTGCACTCAGACATGAAAAGCAAAATTTTTTTTTGATTTTGTAAACTAGTGTTATTAGAACACAGAATAGTAAATTTACAAATATGTGCGTCTTAAATAAATATTCAGATTTTGGTCACCGTTGAGCCAATGAGCATTTTCATTAGCTATAACTTGCGAGGGATTTGCAAAATTAAGAACACCTTGAAATTTCGTTTTAAATACATATTTGGCCGCTTAGGGCAATTAACTTAATATTAAATATTTTATTGTACAGAAGGACGGCAAGAAGTGGCCGCTTCTGATAACTTTCACAATGTATGTTTGTTTGTATGTAAAATGGCAGCAGGCTCCAAGTAGGAAGTGCCAAGCGATATAGAAAGCGAGACGAACGTTGGTCCAGCGAAAGATCTGACCGACGACAATAGTATGCGAATCGAGACTAAATGCAAGATGCGCCGAAGCAAAAGGCTAAGGGCATACGAGAAATTGTGATTACAGCGATTACAACGAAAGTGATAATAGATAACAGAAGAGAATAGTCAACTGTTACAAACTGAAGAGAGCATGCCATGTTATCTAATAACAGTTAATCAGCTGGGAGGTCGACTCTTCGCTGCATAACCAGACAGTCACATTGAACTTAGAGAGAGGGATTAAACCATATTTCAAGTATCTCAAGACGTTCTCGCTTGGACTATATAAGGGCCTGATTTTGTCAGATAATTCAGTAAGAAGAAACATGTTGAAAAAGAAAGTATCTTTTGCAATATTTTTCGGCTTTCTGGCCGTCAGTTTGGCTTTCAAAATAACCACTGAAGTTAAAAATGGTAATATACGAAACTTTAACTTAACAAAAGGAAGTATTTAAAACGATTATTTGAATAGGAGTACCCGATGGCTTTAAAACAGATCCATTTCTGAAGATTGGGAAAGGACTATATTATGTAGATACAGATATCGCAGTAAACTGGTTTGATGCCAACGAACGATGTCATGCAATGGATTCTGAGCTAATAACTTTTGAAACAATGGATGAATGGGACATAATTAACAAGTACTTGAAAGATAATAATATTAAAAGTGCATACTGGACGTCAGGAAATGATCTCGCCGAGCAGTTTAGGCACGTCTGGTTTACAACCGGTAAACCCATAACGTTACATGATATATGGCACGCAGGAGAGCCTAACAATGAGAACAATTCAAATGAACGTTGTGATGAGGTGTGGTTCTTATCAGGTGATAAGCCTGGGCTCAATGATAAGCAATGCTCCACCCTTAACACATTTATTTGTGAAAAGCGTCAAGCAACAACAGTTTCATTTGTAGTTTATTAAACTGATTTTATGATTAATAAACTAAATTACACTGACGAGCAAAACTGTAACACTAGTTCAATGTTCTCACTTCTACGGTCTGCATCTTCTCTCTTATTTTATGTATCCCACAATCCAGTCAGCAAGTAATGTGCGGCAAGCCGTCAAGCACGGTGGTTTGAGTCTGCATATATAAAAATGGAATTGGTACCTTGGTGCTAATCGATGGAATAACGCCAAAGGAACAATATCTGAGCATTCTGCAACAGAATCTTCTAGAAGTCATAGGGAATATGGGTCTTGCTGCTGAAAAATGAATTTTTCAGCAAGACAATGACCCAACGGATACGTCCATTTTGGTCAAAAATTGGATGTTAAAACAAAAACTCCAGTCCATAAAGTGGCCACCACCATTTTACGATATGAATCCTATTTAAAAAATTATGTAGCCATGTATAATCGCAGCTAGCAAAATATGCGGTCCCTCCAAGTGGAATGATGGAGCTGTGGGAAAGGACAAAGGACGTATGGTACGCTATTCCTGCTGCATTGGTGCAAAGCTACACCCAAAGTATGATAAATCGCATTGGGAAACTGAAAAAATCGAAAATATAGCCGAAGTGCAAAACTGTAACAGTTGCCTTCTTTTGCTTCGGCATATTTCTTCCAGCTCACCAAATGTCTTCAAATTTTCAGAAATCATAAGAAAATAAATGCCCTACATAAAATAAAAGAGAAGATACAGACCGTAGAAGTGAAAGCATTGAACTAGTGTTCCAGTTTTGCTCATCAGTGTATAATTTACATTATAATGATACGAAGCTACTTCCCTTATACAAACATTAAAAAAAAAAACCACTTTTATATATTAAGAACATTCATCTTAAATATTTTGTTCTTGAAATAAGAATATTTTAAGACCAAATTACTAAAACTAAGAAAATTATTCTAAAAAATCTTAAGTTTTTAATATAAGAATAAAAATCTTAGATTTTAGATCTTTTTCTCTTAACAACACAATTTTTGAGACTTAGAATTCATAACTGGTTCTGGCGTCTCAAAAATAACATTAGGCTTGGATCGCTGGTTAAGAAAGCACAACGGTACTGATGATAGAGATTGGCATCTCTTAAAACAGCAGTACACCGAGTTATGCTCCTTGCGTTCTGCAAGTGTTTTGTGTGTTGTTTAGTGTCATATCGACATTAATAGACCTTAAGATAACTAAAACTTACTTCATTCTTTTTAAAATGTTAAGAAGTTTAATCTTTATTTGATATTTTTTGGTCTATAAATAAGAACATAAAATCTTAAAAAAATAATTAGTTTTATTCTTATACTTAGATTTCTGGTCTTGAAAATATAAGATTTTATGATCTTAAAAATAAGAACCTGATCTGAATTGAAATGTTCTTAGAATCAAGATGTGTTTTCTTGCTTCAAGATTTGCATGTTCTCGACGCATTTTTTAAACCAAAGTTCTTAGTTCAGAGACCAAAATCTTGATTTTAGATCCTTTTTTTATCAGTGAACTTAAGGGTTCTACACCCAGTAAAATACATATTAGATAGCCTCTAGAATTCCAAATATTAATTGGACAGACCAATTTTCAAAATATTGAAGTTTACATTGCCAATCAATTTCTTTTGTTTGTTTTTTACTAGTGTCAAGGCAATATATAGCTGATAAGGAGACAATCAGTTGATCAGCTGTTTAGAACCTTTCGAATCTAATCTATTTTGGTAAAACTCACTGCTACAACCCCAAGCAGACAAATTATTTGAAGCATAATAGCATTCTAACTGTCCCTCTGTTCAGATTTATATGAGTTCGCTCGAATTTGTTCAGAGTGCACGCGAAGACGAAGACGAAGATAAAGACGAAACGCAAGCAAAAAGCGTGAAACGGTGCAGTACCGAGTTTGAAGCTGAATCGCTTGCTGTTTAGCCGTTGTTTTTGTATTTTTGTTTTGTCAATGCGGCGAATGTCCCAAACCTAAGCTGTAATTTGTGTTTTAGTAAACGCACAAAAATTGTGAAAATGTCTAAATAATAACGAGGAACTGATTGCAGCGGTTTTTGCAAAAAAAATTTGTTCTTTCCAAATTAATGGGATGATTTTTTTTAACATTTTACTTTGCATATTATTGTAAAAAATAAACTTTCTTGTAACATCATCTGACAAATTCATTGCGACTAATTTAACAAAAGCGCAATTAATTCGTCTTGCACTATTTACACCTACGTAGGCTGCTATAAATATTTCTGGCCTAGGCAACATTAAGTGTTGCCAGGTGCAATCTGATATTTCCATTGGAAAGGTTGACATTTTTTAGCATAACATCACTCAGAACGTGTTGTCATTTAATCGTGAATTGTTAAACTTACAGAGCTTTGAACAATTCAATTCCGTTAAACATCGATGAACTTAAGTCTTTGTATGGCGATCAAGCACCATCCTATAGCACCGTGAAAAACTGGTATAACGAATTTAATCGTGGTCGCAGTTCGCTCAACGACGAATTCCGTGAAGGTCGTCCAAAAACGTCCGTTGTGCCAGAGAACATTGATGCCGTGCGTGAACTAATAATGCAAGATCGTCATGTGACATACCGGGAGATAGAGGCATCCTTGGGCATTTCTCCCACCAGCATACATTCGATATTACATAAACACCTGACCGTAAAAAAGGCTTGTTGTCGTTGGATCCCGCACAATTTGACAATCGCTCAAAAAAAGGTTCGTGTCGATTGGTGCAAAGAAATGTTGAAAAAATACGATCGCGGTGCTTCAAAAGATGTTCAGAAGATCGTCACAGGTGACGAATCTTGGATCTATGCGTATGAGCCCGAAACAAAACAACAATCGACCGTGTGGGTCTTCGAAGACGAGCCAAATCCAACGAAAGTTGTTCGTGGAAGAAGCACTTCGAAGCAAATGGTCGCCTGTTTCTTCGGCAAAACTGGTCATGTGGCGACTGTTCCGCTTGAGCAACGAAGGACGGTCAATTCTGAGTGGTACACCACAATTTGTTTGCCTGAAGTCTTCGGAGAATTTCGAAAAACAAACAAGAGAAGACGAATCATTCTTCACCATGACAACGCGAGCTCTCACACATCGGCTCAAACCAGCGCCTTTTTGACCGGCCAAAACGTCGAATTGATGGGTCATCCGCCGTACAGCCCTGACTTTGCACCCAATGACTTCTTTTTATTCCCGCACATCAAGAAAAAAATGCGTGGTCAACGATTTTCGTGCCCAGAAGATGCTGTTGAAGCGTTCAAAAACCATGTTTTGGAGGTGTCTCAATCGGAGTGGAAAAAGTGCTTCGACAATTGGTTTGAGCGCATGCAAAAGTGTATAAATCAGGCTGGAGAATACTTTGAAAAACAATAAAACAATTTTTGATGATAAATATTCGCATTTTCATTATTAGGCCAGAAATATATATAGCAGCCCTCGTACTAGATTACTCGCAATGCAAGCAATTTGAGCAAGCATTTCTAACACGTAATTATTATATTATATTTGTCTTGTGATATTTCGCTTTCGGTGTTCTATTGGTGCTTTTATTGTGTAAAAACAGTAATGGTTTCAATAATTACACCAAGCTTATTTGTGTTTTAAACTTGTGCAAAGTATTTTGTTTTTCTTCCTATTGCTCCCCTCTCTCTTTTTCTGTCTATTAGATCAGCTGTACACTGTTTTTGTTTGGGCAATTAACAGCTATTAGCTTACTCGCAAAGCAAGCAATTTGTCTTCAGCTCGTCTTCGGCTGCATCTTCATCTCAGCAAGCACTCTGCTTGCAGCCTTAGTGTCGCTCTCTGTGCTCTCCTCAATAATCTGCTGTAGCCAGTGTTGCCAAGACTTCGAGTCATGATAAAGCTAAACTAGCTTTTTTTAAAAGCTAAAAAAGGCCAGAAAATTTTTTTGTTGGTAGCTAAAAAAACGCTAGAGTTTCAAAATAGCATATAAAATACTAGCAAAGAGATTTATGAAAATTTTTTTTTGCATTGACTAAGAATTTTTTGAAAAATGTTTTGCATCAAGGAAAAAAGTTAAAAAATAGACTTTTACAAAAAATAAAAATTTTTCATGGGTACTTAATGGGTTAAAGAAATTTTGTTATCATTAAAACTGAATTTAAATGAAAAGAAGATTAAATTAAGAAATCTGCTTCACATCTTTTTTATTATACAAAAATTTGACAAAGTTAGGGAGTATGAAGACATTAGTGGACCACTGTATATATTTTAGGCATTTTCACCTTACTCTCGCGATCGATTCATAAATTGTGAAATACCTCGCTATTGATGGTATAAAACTCGATTCAATTGATTTTATAGTTAAAAACGATCAAAACGATGATCTTTTGCTTTTCAAATGGAAAAACTACTACAAGTGTGGCATCGTAAAGAATAAAAATACATGAAGTTACCAGATGTTTTTAAAAAACTAAAATTATGCCAATTTCGTTTGGAAAATAGCTATAATTCCCGCAAGCCGCTGTTTTACAATTTATCCCGCATATTTCAATTGCAACCCACTAGAGCTAGCGGGAAAATCGCTAAATTGGCAACACAGCCTGTAGTAGTGCTGGGAACGATTTTAATAAAAATCGATTTTAAATCGATTTAAATCGATTTTTTCTTTGGTAAGTAAAAAACGATTTTGTTTTTAAGAAAATCGATTTTTTTTAAAAAGGACTAGTGCTGTGATATGCTACTTGTGACTGGGAATGTAAAGGTGCGTATGCTCGAGTACACAAAATGTACTAAATAATAGCTGTTTTTCCATCTCTCATATGAATTAAACTAGGTTAATTTTAGTCATTTGAATCTGAATTTATTTTATTTTGTTATTATTTTCCTTATTTTTTGTTATTAATGATGAACTGTTAAATAACATAAAAAACTGTGATAAGTAATATAAATACTACTGTTGTAGTGGGGTGGCGAAGCACAAAAAGGTAAGTCGAATCGAGAATAAGAACACTTTAATATTCACTTTACTAAAACTTTATTTCACGTCGCGTATCGCGTCTCGTTTCTTTCATACAGAATTTTCAACTAACTTAAAACTATGGCGGCTCCATGTAGAGCCATCAAAAAAAGCGGGAAAAAAAGGAGAGAGCCGTGGTGGAAAACCGGCATCAGTGCTGCGCAAATAGCTATCGAATAGCTAGCTATTTGCCGTCATGTTCAGCATGAACATTCTCCCCCCCTTTGCAAGGATATGCAAGAAATGGAGAGAGGGGGGATCGGAATCAGCACGAGCACGACCCTGAAACCATCCAGCCAAAGATGGTGCTCTGCGCCATCGGGAGCCCGTTCTGGCTCGGCATGAAGCCCTCCGTGACCACATGGTTCGCGGCATCAGCTCCCAAGACCAGAGATATGGTGGACGGTCGGTGGAAATTGTCGTTGGCCAACGTGAGATTGGCGAACCTTGCCCTCACGCTGTCCCCGAGCGGCCTCACCGGAGTGTAGATCTCAAGACCCTTGACGAGCTTCAGGAGAACATCGAAACGGAGGTCCGCATCAACTTGGGACGCCACTGTCGCCTTGCAGACTCTGTCCTCGCCGACAGGTAAGGCTGGCAGCTTGAGTTGAGCCGCTAAGGAGGCGCTGATGGAGCTTACTGCAGCGCACGGGTCGTACAACGCCAGCAACACAAACGATCTGTCTCCCGCGTGGAGGCGGACGACAGCCGTGGGAAGCACGTTCGTGCTCTTGTGCTGGAGCAGCGATGCAAGCGTCGGCGGTGGGCCGGTTGCCTGCTCTGAATTCGTCGACGGAGTCGGGGAGTGAGATCGAGCTGTGGCGGACCGTGCAGAGGAAGATGACCGACTCCGTGGTGGTGAACGGCGCCGGTGCCTGGAACCGCCTTGCCGTGACGGCGGACTGCGGTGTCGCTGCGAGGCGCTTGGACGTGTGGAGGAGCGAGACCGCCGCGTGGACGAGCTGCCTTGCTCGCGCATATGGAGAAGCGTATGGTGGTCGTGGCCGCATTTCCGGCATTTGTCCTTGCTCCGGCAGGACTGCCCAGAATGCTGGTGGGCCAGACAGTTGGAGCAGTATTTGTTTATCAACACTGCCCGCAGACGCTTTTCCACGCTCAAACGCAGGAAACGGTTGCACTTCCGCAACGGGTGAATGCCGCGGCAGACTCGGCAACGGAAGGATCTAGTTCCTCGTGAACGTCTGCCATCCAACTCCTGCGCGTTTGCCGTACGTGGTGCCATTCTGTATCTGTTGCGTATTGAAATATAGGAGATTATGATAGTATGAAATAAACGTATGGAAATTATGACTACTCTATGACTATGCAATTCTTTTAGAAGGATGTAGTGGAGAAGATGAATGGAAACCCGTCCGCGGACGACTTCCCGAATCGCCAGGAACGGAGCACAGTTGACACCAAAGGTGACCGTGTTGAGCTCGTAGTCGCACAACAGATCGTCTTTGTTGCGAAAGAGGATTCTCTGAAAAGGAGTGTGCTTCGGGTCTACAAGTATCTGCCGATACATCTTGGTTATATCGGCGTTGAAAACGTAACGATAAAAACGCCACTTTAGGATCTGAATCGTCAGATCAGATTGGAGGACTGGTCCCGTATGCAGGACGTCATTAAGGCTTTTACCATTGGAGGTAGGATTGGAGGCGTTAAACACAACGCGAACCTTTGTTGTGGTGCTGTCTGGCTTAAACACAGCATGATGGGGCAAGTAGAAAACGTTGGAGTCGTTACTTGGAGGGACTTGCCTCATATGGCCTAAGTCCAAGTACTCCTGAATCACTGAGTCGTACTGTTCTTTCACGGAAATGTCTCTCTTTAAGCGATTCTCGTTCCTGAGAAACTGAGCCAGTGCGATGGATCTAGAATGTCCCAATTGAATATGATCAGGAGTAACGAAAGGAAGAGTAACGACGTACCTGCCAGAACTATTTCTTGTAGTAGTGCGGATAAAGTTCTCTTCACATATGGAATCAGACTCTTTCACCAGTTTAACTGGTAGATCTTCCACCTCCCAAAACTTGGTGAGAAGATTCTCGAGTCTTTGTGCTGGACTGACCGTGACTCTCGTCGAAAACGAGGAAACTGCCTTGGCAGGCGACTTTGCTACTGGCCCTGTCAGAATCCATCCAAAAATGGTTTCCTGGCCTAGTAGAGAGCCGCATATATTTGGGAGTGAGCCGCCAACTAAAATGGATGGGAGGATATCTGCACCTAAAAGTACATCTATCTGCGAGCTCAGGTGAAACGAGGGGTCAGCCAGCTGAATATTTGGCAGATCTTTCAACAGACTTTGTGGAATCGGATACGATGGTAGATTCCCTGCCAATTGTGGAAGAACAAAGGCCGAGGTCTCGACTTGAATCCTGCTTTGATGGGGAGCCAATGTTGAAGTGACATAACTTCGATGGACTAGCAGCCACTGCTTGATTTAAGCCAGCGACTTGTGCTTGAACGGGCTGATATGGAGTTTGATCAGAT
The DNA here is from genome assembly GCA_037043405.1 of Drosophila subquinaria. Classification (NCBI taxonomy): domain Eukaryota; kingdom Metazoa; phylum Arthropoda; class Insecta; order Diptera; family Drosophilidae; genus Drosophila; species Drosophila subquinaria. The sequence continues at coordinate 35,387 of JBAMBL010001411.1, forward strand.
GAAACATTCGTTCAGAAATGAGCGAAGCCTCTGATCCGGAATCAATCAGCGCCCTTGCTTTGTATGTTGTCCCTTGATGGCAAATGTTGATCATGGCCGTACCAAGAAGCACGCCTTGAACACTTGCTGCTAAATAGCTTTGAACATTTGGAACATTGGATGAAGTGGACTGTATGCTTGGAGGAGTTGAACTCGATGATGCTGAGCCAGATGCTGATGGAGGAGGGTCACCACGATGTAGAAGAGTATTGTGGCGACCTTTGCACGTGTAGCAGTTGTGAGCACTCGTGCAATCTTTGAGAAGATGGCCTCTGGCAAAGCAGTTTAAGCATAACTTTTGCTTTTTAATGTACGACGACCTTTCATTGACGGACAAACGTAGAAAACTGGGACATAAACGGATCGGGTGATTCTTCGAACACAACTTGCAGGACTGGGGTTTTACATTGACCCTGGTTTCGAAAGATTTCACCTTTTTCGGGGCGGACTCCTTCCTCCCTGGATTACTTTGGGATTGCGTGTTAGCTTTGATAGCTGCTATCGCCTCTAAAGTACGATACCGATCGAGCAAAAACGTGTTAAATTCCGACCATGTCGGAATCTCTGACTTATTTTGGATGGACTGCTCCCAGAGGGAGAGTGTCAGAGTCGGCAATTTGAGGGAACACATATAGACTAGGAAACAGTCCCAATTCTCTGTCTGGACGCTCGCTAATTTTAGTGCGTTGAGGCACCCTTGCACTGTAGCCTGCAATCCTTTTAAGGCAGCACCACACTCTTGCGGAATGGACGAGAGACCGAACAAAATTTCAAGCTGACTCGTCACGAGCAGCCTTTTGTTCTCGAACCGTTGCGTCAAGTTTCTCCATGCGGACTCAAAACCTTCGTTTGTAGCGGGGACCTAGAAACAATATCCTTTGCTTCTCCACTTGTTTTTGAGTTGAGGTGGAATAATTTCTCAACTGGAGTGAGCCTCGGATTATTGATGTAAATTGCTGTAAACAAATCACGGAATGTGGGCCAACGTGAATAATCGCCATGGAAGACTTCGGTTTCACACGGAGGCAGCCGGCAGCCGCCGGAAACAGGAGCTGCTTGGTGCGTGGGCGGTCTATTCTGAATTTCTATATCCTCTATCTGATCGCCGAGTTGAGACGCACATCGCTCATAAACAGCGTAGCAATGCGCATACTTTGACTGCATGGCTGTCATGTCGTTGGAATTGGCGGGGTCTTCTCTCAAAGCCTTGGAGCAGAGCCCATACTCCTTCTCAATGATCGCCCAAATATTCTGGACCTGGTCGCGTCGGATCCTCAGGGAAGATAACGTCGGAGCAGTCTGAGAGGAACCGGCAAGAATAGCCTCGAATTGGCTGAGCCGGTCACTGGCAGCAATGAAATCATTGAGAGCCATTTTACTACGACTTTGCTGACTTTGAGTAGTAGAACGCGTGATCTTTGGAGTAAGAGTCTTCACCGACTCGGATTTGATGCTTGGACTAAGAGCTTTCTTAATGTTTGGCGAAAGCGTTTTCGTTAAAGGTTTGGGCCTTAACGAAGAAGGAGAAGGTTTTACTGGAGGGCCTGGAGTGGGCTTGCGTGTAGGATCTGATATCGATTTCCTTCTGGGCTTGTCTCCACTGGACATAATAGACTCACCACGGAGTCAATATGTTCTTGGACTTGCACAAAAAAAACAAATGCAAAAGGAGAAAATTTATACCCTTTGATTATGTGAGAAAGACTTCACAAAATATGAGTGGAACGATGGAAACGGAACAATGTCAACACGAATTGCAGAAAATAATTTACTGTTCCCACGATGTATTGCAGCACACGACAAAATGTTGTCGTTTGCAAATGGATGAAATCAGCAAAGTGGAACAACGGAATTGGACCAATGTCAGCACAAGTTTCAGAAAACACTTTTCTGTTCCCACGATGTATTGCAGCACGCGACAAAATATTGTTGTTTCGCAAATGGATGAAATCAGCAAAGAGGAACAACGGAATTGGACCAATGTCAGCACAAGTTTCAGAAAACACTTTTCTGTTCCCACGATGTATTGCAGCACGCGACAAAATATTGTTGTTTCGCAAATGGATGAAATCAGCAAAGAGGAACAACGGAATTGGAACAATGTCAGCACAAGTTTCAGAAAACACTTTTCTGTTCCCACGATGTATTGCAGCACGCGACAAAATATTGTTGTTTCGCAAATGGATGAAATCAGCAAAGTGGAACAACGGAATTGGACCAATGTCAGCACAAGTTTCAGAAAACACTTTTCTGTTCCCACGATGTATTGCAGCACGCGACAAAAATATTGTTGTTTCGCAAATGGATGAAATCAGCAAAAAGGAACAGTGGAATTGGAACAGTGGGTCAACACGAAATGCAGAAATATTTTGATCGGAACGGCCCACTGTGATGCTGATATGTTTTTATATACACGTAATTTTAAATATATGTAAATTTGGAAAAATAATAATTTCAAGCAATAAATGTATATAAGCTTGTCATGAGAATTATTAAATTGGAAATTATGAAACAACAAGTCACAAACAAAACACAATCTGAATTTAGTTAATAATCGTATTAATTGCACTTTCAGCAATTTTCAGGAAAAGTCGCGTTTAATGGAACAACGTGTAAACGATGATTACACTTGCTGAATATGATCTTCACTGCACATTCATCGATAGTTTATTCGGATGATCGCCGTCACTAATTGTTGTGTTGTGGTAATTAATAATTAAAATTTTATGTTATCTTTTTGTTTTGTTTGTGAACTTGTTTTTTTTTCTTTTATATGTTATGTGTGTTTTATATGGATAAGTGTCGTATATGTGGTTAAGTGTTTTATATGTGGATAAGTGTTTTATATGTGTTGTGCATGCAGGTAAGTAATATGTAGATATGTATGTATGTATATTTCACAGCACAGCTGTTCGCATATTTGGGGGTGGGTTTTTATAATTTTTAATTATATTTGCAGCCACTTTGTTTGCAATTGGACATGGACCACAATTATTGGATAGCGAATTGGAAATTTGCAAATTGGATATTTGCCGGCAGGTATGTACAAACATATATGTATGAACAAAAGTGAACATACATATGTATGTAGGTACGCGGAAATGCTCACAGGAAATTGTGAGTCAATTATTAAGCACTGCGATTAATTTATTCTCCTTTTTAGTTACGTTCAGACTGCACATTAGGATTTGGAAATTGGAGTGATGTATTTTGTTGGATTTTGCACACAATTAGTGCAAATGGCGGACACAAAATAATGGAGGTAAGTGCATATGTACATATGTATGTACAATGGAATGGAAATGGAAGTAATCAACTTATCTTGTCTTTCTTGAGTTCTCCACCGATGCTATGTAGATGCGAGAGGATTCACAAATCCGGCTCGAAGGACCAAATGTTGTAGTGGGGTGGCGAAGCACAAAAAGGTAAGTCGAATCGAGAATAAGAACACTTTAATATTCACTTTACTAAAACTTTATTTCACGTCGCGTATCGCGTCTCGTTTCTTTCATACAGAATTTTCAACTAACTTAAAACTATGGCGGCTCCATGTAGAGCCAGCAAAAAAAAGCGGGAAAAAAAGGAGAGAGCCGTGGTGGAAAAGCCGGCATCAGTGCTGCGCAAATAGCTATCGAATAGCTAGCTATTTGCCGTCATGTTCAGCATGAACAACTACAATAACAGAAAAATAAAACAATTAAAATCATAAAAAAAATTAAGAAAAAAAATTTTTTTTAATTAAAAAAAATCGATTTTTTCTTCTAACATAATCGAATAGAATCGATTTTGAAAAATATCGTTAAGTCCCAGCTCTAGCCTGTAGTGCTTGCGAGCATCGTTTTTGTTTGTGCTGCAAGCATTAGTTCTCCGTTAGCTACAAGCTCTCTCACATGTTCTTCTCTTGCTTTGTGCTTGCATTCTGCACTTTGAGCGGCCGTTTGTGACTAAGCGGTGTTATTGTTGTTGTCTGTCATCTCGTTTTGTCTTTTGCATTTCGTTTAGCATTCACCGATAGAACTTCATAGTGGACTTTAAAATACCCTTTATTATAATGTCGTCTGATTTAGTCTGTTTTTTTAACAAGTGTCATGGACCTGACCCTAAGCAAGAATATATTTCTTGCTTCTTTTGTGACCAGACTTTTCACTTGAAGTGTTGTTTTATAACGGTTAAAGTCAAAGATTGCCTTGATAAAAACAGTGGCTTGAGATGGCGCTGTGATACTTGCCGGGACATAGAGGTGAAAGCTCGAAAATATATGGAGCGAACTAGAGATAGTTTCAAGGACTTGTCCAAAATTTTTCATAAGGCAAATGTCATATTTTCGGATATGGAGAACTTGTTTATTATTGATGAAATTAAATGAGACCTGGGTCTGCTGAGACCTGGCTCAAGGCTGCCACATCAGACTTTTCAATTCCTTCTTCCAAATACTCTATATATACTATAGATGTGATCGTATAGCTCGTAAAGGTGGCAGAGTACTATTAGCCGTGGATTCTAATCTGTCTGATATTGAGTTTATTTGTGTGAAAGCTTCTTATTATAAATTCTTCATTTATTTAACATCTTCTTATATTCCACCCCTTTCTGATTTGACTATATACGATAATCACCTGACTGCTATTAAATTTATATCATCTTTACTTTCCGATACTGACATGGTTTTTGTCTTAGGTGATTTTAATCTCCCAAATGTTCGATGGTTTTCCTCAAATGACTCGCATTCACTTTTTCCTGATAGCCCTCATGAATTTATTGACGGTCTTTCTGAGCTTTCTTTGGTGCAAATCAATCCGGTGTGCAATTCCATCAACAGGACACTTGACCTTTTATTCGTGTTGGACTCCACCAACAGCATCGTATCCAGGATTGATCCATTGGTAAGGCCGGAAGACCCTTACCACCCAACTCTAAACACACGTATTTGTGGCCTGTTCTTCCATCATCTCAGTCGACTGGGCGAGTACGGTGTTTTAGTAAAACTGATTTTAATATGTTAAGCAGTCTAACTTCTAAGGGAATTAAGTACGAAGTTCAGAATTATAGAGGTAATTTATAGCTGTCTGCAATTTCGAAGATGTTTGAGAAAATTATAACTTCCCATCTTCAACATTTATGCAGCTCTTTTATCTCACCTACTCAGCACGGGTTTATGAGCTGTAGATCTACAACCACTGACCTACTTGAGTTTACTTCTCTAGTGATTAAAAGGTTCAAGACAAATATGCAAACTGATGTTATTCATACTGATTTTAGTAAAGCTTTCGATTCTGTAAACCACTCTCTACTTACGCAAAAGCTTGATCTTCTTGGTTTTCCAAGCAATTTTTTTCTTTGGATCGTCAATTATTTAAGTAACAGAACACAAAGAGCTATTTTTAAAAATTCATTTTCCAAGTCCGTCAAAGTTACTTCTGGAGTACCGCAAGGTAGTCATCTTGGTTTATTACTTTTTACGTTATTTATAAATGACCTTCCATTTGTATTATCTCACTCCCATGCACTAATGTATGCGACTGACGTCAAGTCTGAAAAAAGGCTTAAAATCTGTATAACCGATGGCTTAGATACAGAACCTTTGCTAAAGATGGATAAAGGATTATACTACATAGAAAAGAAATTGAAAGTTAACTGGTTTGATGCCAACGAAAGATGTCATGCAATGGATTCTAAGCTAATAAGATTTGAAACAATGGACGAATGGGATACTTAAGAGATAACAGAATTTATGACCCATACTGGACGTCTCGGAATGATCTTGCCAAGCAGTTAAGACATGTGTGGCTCTCGAATGGCCAACCCATCGAGTTAAAAGATATTTGGGCTCCCGGTTAGCAATAGTAATAAGGCTAATGAACGTTGTGATGAACTCGGCTTAAAAGTAAATTTAAAGGCCAAGCACGCACTTAATTATCATCAATGCTCTTTATTGACCTTATTTATTTGCGAGAAAGGTCAAGGCTTTACAATTTTAAGAATGGTTTTATAATGAATACTTTCAGAATGGAAAATAAACGAACGTTGGTCCAGCAAAAGATCTGACCGACGACAATAGTATTGTGGTTACAGCGATTACAACGAAAGTGATAATAGATAACAGAAGAGAATATGCAACTGTTACAAACTTAAGAGAGAATGCCATGTTATCTACTACAGTCACGTTGAACTTATCTGGTCATTCCCATTGATTACATATTTAATTGATTTATAGAGAGGGATTGTAACCACTTTCGCAACCAGTATTCAGAAGGACTTAAGATAACACTTAAAAGCTGTTTAGTGCATATTTGAAGTATCTCAAGACGTCATTGTTTGGACTATATAAGAGCCTGCTTCTGTCGGATAATTCAGTAATAAGAAACATGTTAAAGAAGCAAGTATCTTTCGTTATATTTTCCGGCTTTCTGGCCGTCAGTTTGGCTTTCAAAATAACCCCTGAAGTTAAAAATGGTAAGATAACAAACTTAAGCTTAACAAAAAGAAGAATTAAAAACGATTATTTGAATAGGAATACCCGATGGCTTCAAAACAGATCCTTTTCTAAAGATTGGTAAAGGATTATACTACATAGAACAAAAATTGAAAGTAAACTGGCATGAAGCCAACGAACAATGTCATGCAATGGATTCTGAGCTAATAACTTTTGAAACAATGGATGAATGGAACATAGTTAACAAGTACTTGAAAGACAATAATATTAAAAATACATACTGGACGTCAGGAAATGATCTCGCCCAGCAGTTTAGGCACGTCTGGTTTACAACCGGCAAACCCATAAGGTTACATGATATATGGCACTCAGGAGAGCCTAACAATTACAACGATTCAAATGAACGTTGTGATCTGGTGTCCTTCGCATCAGGTGACAAGCCTGGGCTCAATGATTATATATGCTCCAAGCTGTACACATTTATTTGTGAAAAGCGTCAAGCAACAACAGTTTCATTTGTAGTTTATTAAACTGATTTTATGATTAATAAACTAAATGACACTGACGAGCAAAACTGCAACGCTAGTTCAATGTTCTCACATCTAACTTCTGTATCTTCTCTCTTTATTATGAATACCAAAGATCTTAGTCTTGTTTTGTTGGGCATTTATTTTAGTATGATTTCTGAAATTTCTGGACTAGTGATCCCACAATCCAGTCAACAAGTAATGTGCGGCAAGCCGTCAAGCACGGTGGCGGCTCCATCATGGTTTGATTCTGTATATATAAAAATGGAGCTGGTACCTTTGTGGCGATGGAATAACGTCAAAGGAACAATATTTAAGCATTCTGAAACAGAAGCATCTAGAAGTCATCGGGAATATGGGTCTGGCTGCTGAAAAATGAACAATGACCCAAAGGACACGTCCCTTTTGGTCATAAATTGGATGTCAAAACAAAAATTCCAGTCCATAAGGTGGCCACCACCATTTTACGATATTAATCCTAAAACTGTAACAGTTGCCTTTTTTACATTTTGCTTCGGCATATTTCTTCCAGCTCATCAAATGTAAATCATAGTAAAATAAATGCCTAACAAAACAAGACTAAGATCTTTGGTATACATAAAATAAAAGAGAAGATACAGACTGTAGAAGTGACTATTGCATATACATATTGGACAGACTAACTTTCAAAATATTGATGTTTACCTTGCCAATCAGTTTCTTTTTGTTGTCTTTTACTAGTGTCAAGGCAATATCTAGCTGAAACGGTGCAGTACCGAATTCGAAGCTGAATCGCTTGCTGTTTAGCCGTTGTTTTTGTATTTTTGTTTTCTCAATGCGCCTAATGTCCTAAAATTAAGCTGTAATTTGTGTTTTGGTAAATGCACAAATATTGTGAAAATGTCTAAAAAAAAAAAAATAACGAGGAACTGACTGCAGCGGATTTTGCAAAAAAAATTTGTTCTTTCCGAATTAATGGGATGAATTTTTTTTTACATTTTACTTTGCATATTTATTTAAAAAACAAACTTTCTTATAACATCAGCTAACAAATTCATTTTATTGATATTTACGCTTTTGGTGTTCTGTTGGTGTTTTTATTGTGTAAAAACAGTAATTGTTTCAATAATTACACCAAGCTTATTTGTGTTTTTAACTTGTGCAAAGTATTTTTCTTTCGTTCTTATTGCTCCCTGTTCCAAAGAACTTGTGAGATGGTTCGGAGGGGGCTTAGCTGAGGCCACCAGGCGGGTCGCGGGCTGCGGATAGCGAGTGGCCACCCCTCGGTGAGGTTAGCTGCGAATAGCGAGACCACCTCGTAATAAGCAGTCCCGGACAAACAGCGTGTACAATACTGTCCGACAACGGCTATTGAAGTTCTAATGGAGCTCAAAAGCTCACGCCACTCCATGTATTCATTGAACTGCAACAAAGAGCGACTGTGCTAAGGATGGCACGAGAGGGGGTGGGAGGCATCCCTAGCCACAGTGACGCAGAATTGCTATCAGGTGATCTCCCCCTAATGGTACAGCCAAGGGACGAGATGACTGCCGAGCTCATGTTCGAGCAGAATTTCAAAGTGAACCTGAGCAGTAAGAAGGATTGGACAACTCTTGATGAAGTCCATTCTATGGAACAACACACCATAAAATGGTTTACCGATGGATCTCTTAAATACCAAGGCACAGGACTAGGAGTTGTAGGCCCTCGGATATCTTACCATGAATCTCTAGGAACATACACAAGCATCCATCCTTAATCTCAAACGCAACTATCGGAATAGAAACATAGCCATTCTATTCGAAAGTCAAGCAGCTCTCAATGCACTCAGCAAGGCGAAAATAACGTCTAAAGTAGTGCACGAGGTGCGAAAGAAGCTAAACCAACTGGGATCGCATAATAGGCTAACCCTAAGATGGATCCCAGGCCATACGGATACACTAGCCAGAATGGGTGCAAGCAGGCCCCTAATAGGTCCTGAACCGTTTTGTGGAATTGGAAGACACACAATACGGGAGTATCTACGTTATGAGGAGAGACGACTTCAACAGTCGCATTAGACGGAGACCACAGGTCTAAGACAAGCCAAACACCTCCTAGGTAGCTACAACCCAAAGCGGCTCAAGCGAATAATCGCATTGGGGAAGAATAGACCCAGAATACTCACCGGTCTATTGACAGGGCATTGTAAACTGAGGAGTCACCTATCTAAGTTAGGAATTGTAAGCAGTGGAACCTGCCGGTTCTGCAATATCAAGGAGGAATCTTCGATGCACATACTAGCAGAATGCACTGCTCTATCTAGACGTAGTTGTAGTTTTCTAGGGAAACATGTCCTACCGATGGAGGACATAGCAAACCTCAACCCGTTAAAAATTCTCGACATCGTGCGAGAACTACGGCTGATGGATGGGCTATAGGCTCAGAAGGGGGCACAATAGATCCAAAGCGTCGCAGTGCAGGCTCCCCCTATTAATAATAATAATAATAATAATAATAATAATAAGCGTTATGCATGAATCGGTTGCAAGTTAAGTTATTGTGGTTTGAATGACTTCGGGTTAAACATTGATTCAGATTTTAAGAAATAACAAGCGGAACACTCATTTAAAATGTACCAGTGCGAAACTTGCAAATTATTTTACAATTCACAATAACTATGAATTGCACGATATCTTTACATTTAAAAAATGTATTTAAAGCACAACAAATTAAATAAACGAAAAAAATTCGTTGACCGCTGAGCCAGGAATCGAAGCTAAGACCCCACGCCCAGGTGCTGGTTTCTCTAGTTTTTGCCTAATGCACTGATTAAGATGATACTGGCAATCGTGCATTAAATACATTCGAGCAGACAATTCAAATATACAAAAAATATTAAATAATTAAAAAAGTTGAAAATGTTTCGCTCGCCTGTGTTGACCGTGAACCGATCAATTCGAAAAATCCGCTGATCTGATGCTGGTAAACTCGATAATGAATGTATGATGTATTCATTATATATAAAAAGCTTTGCCTAACACCCAAAATTAAAAGTGATTACAGCTTTTCTCGAAATAAACTGATCCTGCCTGACATATAGGGAGTCTACATTCCAAATTTGGTAGTCCTGTCTCTTACCATCTCTGATATCCGATCGTTCTTGCGGACAGACGGACATAGGTGTACACAGAAAAAAAAAATTTCATTCTAACATCAAGTATAAAATACTTAATTTAAGCTCGCATTTTTTAAGCATGTATTCAGGATTAAGCTGAATAATCAAGCCTGTATCGGGATTAAAATGGGAAAATACCTCTCATTTCAACCGGTCCGTGGCTCAATTGTTAGAGTCGCCGACTCCAGTTTGAAAAAAATCTGGGTTCAATTCAACCCCCCCCCCCCCCCCCCGTCAATTAAAAAAAAAAAGGTACAAATGAAAAAATTTAAAACCAAAAATTTAAAAAAAAATATCTAATTTAAAAAAAATTGTTAAATAGAAAATTTAAAATTAAAAAAAAAACGTTAAAAAAAACGTTTAACGTTAAAAAGAAAAAACCTTAAAAAAAATAACTTAAAAAACAAAAAAGGTTTAAATGTAACGAAAAACATTATAATTAATACAAATTTTTTAGCCTAAATTTAAGAATTTCAGGACCAAAAAAAAACTTCTTTACGAGGTAAAAGTCTAGTGACGAAAACATTTTCATGCCCCAAAATTTCTGATTAATATTAAGTTTTACATATTAATTATTTTAAACAATATTTTGGCACTCGGCACATTGCGCTAAAATGTCTCAATTCTTCATAACAAATAAAACTCACTGTTTTGCGCAGTGCCGAATGCAAAAATTGTTGATTAGAATAGTAAAAAATTAAAAAAAAAAATCAGAAAGGCTCCAACGGCCCCATTAGCTCAAATCATTTAAATTTTGCCCCTCCCACTTACACCTGTTTATCTCACGAACCAGGTGAGTTTCCAAAAGTCTTAGTATGCACATTTGTAAGTTAAATTTATACCTTTCGATCGGTATATAACTTGACCTGATCGGACAGTCATAGCAAATTTTCGATTCTTCCTGTGTACTACTGTGGGCAAAAAGTATCGGGAATTTTAAATTTAAAAAATTTTGGGATTCCAATTGGAACAAATGTTTGTACTTTTAGGTTGGCACTACTATCATTAACATCTGTGCAAAATTATACGTTAAAATATTCATTAGTGTTTAAGCTACGATTAGTTTGGTACGACGCCAAATGTGCATTTGGCGATTTTGGTGCCAAAAAACGGTCAATTTCATCGAAAAAAGCCCCGCGTAGAAGTGAGTGAAACAATGTTTTCTGACTACCAGGACAAGATAAAACGCATTATTACGGGCGATGAGACTTGGATCTACGCTTACGACATGGAAATTACCGATCAATCGAGCGAATATCGGCTAAAGGTGAGCCGAGACCGAAAAAATCGCGTCAAATTTGCTCAAAAATCAAGGTCATGTTGACAGTTTATTTGGATTATCGTGTTGTAGTTCATTATAAATTCCTTCCGACCGACCAAACTGTCAACAAGGAATATTGTTTGAGAGATTTGCGTCGTTTGCGCGAAGCTATGCGTAAAAAGACGCCAGAACTATGGGCTGACAACTCATGGTTCTTGCAACACGATAATGCGCCCTCTCATACTGCCCCTGTTCTTCGTGACCATTTTGCCAAAAACTCGACCAAAATTTTCCCACAGCTACCTTTTTCGCCTGATTTATCTTCGTGTGACCTCTGGCTATTTTCTAAGCTCAAAAGACCACTCCGAGGACACCGTTTCGAGTCGATTGAGGAGATTCAACCAAAATCGCCAATTGCACTTTTGGCGTCGTACAAAACTAATCGTAGCTTAAACACTAATGAATATTTTAACGTATAATTTTGCACAGATGTTAGTGATAGTAGTGCCAACCTAAAAGTACAAACATTTGTTCCAATTGGAATCCCAAAATTTTTTAAATTTAAAATTCCCGATACTTTTTGCCCACAGTAGTATAACGGGTCACAACTAAAATTCTGGACTAATTTCAAAAGTCCAGCAAAAATATATTTCCGGTCAATACTTATTGAGTTTATTTTTTTTATAAAGGTAGTAATAATATAAGTTTATTTTATTTAATGGACTTGATCAAAATGTCCTTTGTCGGCCACACTACGCCGTTTTGTGCAGACTCTCGAAATTGCACGTTGTACGCCCTTTGGGTCAATTTCTTATAGGCACTTTAGGATGCAAAGTGTCAACTGCTTAAATTTTGGCCTTCCATCCATTCTTATACACTAATCTTTAAAGTTCACCAAAAAAATCTGCAATTGATGTGGAATTTCTGTCTTTGGGAACAAATTTAATTTTTTGCTTACCAAGAATTAATGATTTTTTTTTGTAATCTTTGCACATCCACCTGTATTGCGATCTTACTAGCTGGATTTGCGTCTCAGTGCAACCTGGTGACCGCTGCTTCTTTTTGGCATTGATATTTAATTATTTTAATGTTTTACAGATATGTTGGTGCAAGCATCCGAATTTTCGGGCCGATTCAGCTTGGCCTATTCCATTTTTATTCTTAAAAGCAGTCTTTAGCTTTTAAATGTTATTTCTAGTCATAATTGTTGATTTTCTTCCCGAACCAGACTACCTTTCTATTTTCAAACTGCTAAGAATTAAATATAAAATGCTTTTTGCCACGCCCTCCGCCATAAAATGGGCGCAGGTGTAAGTTTTTCCCTGCTGTTTGTGATCTTGGTAAAAGCGTACAATACGTTTTCGCAGCAGTTGCTGTTTGGAAGGCATTTTGAAGTCTAATATTGTGCACATAATTATTTGGAATTATTTGGTTAAAAGATCATTCAATAGCTGATTTTATTACCAAATACCATTGTTATACGACAAAGCATGCCTAAGCTGCAGGCACTCAAAATCTGTCCAGAATTTTAGTTGTGACCCGTTATATGCTAGTCGCCATCGCACCATTCATGCTGCTTTCGTTACTAGCACGGACTGCCGTGCGCAGTGATTGAATTCGGGATTGAAAAAATCAAGTATTTCATCCGGGATTACCCCACTTCTGACATCGGTTTGGATTGAATTCGGGCTAAATATCCCTGATTTTTTTTTTCTGTGTATCGACTTGGTTATTGATGCTGATCAAGAATAAATATACTTCATGGGATCTTTATGCCAAGCCTCCTTCTGTCCGTTACATAATTTAAACCAACTTAATATACCCGCACAGGGCATAAAACAGCAAAATTTAAATATCAACATTTTAGCACGTTTAACCCTCTTACGTCTGATGGAAAATTAAGTTCATCATTAAATTTTGTAGCGATATATGTACATTAAATTATAATAAAATATAATTATATTGATTTTTAGAGTTTCAACTAAGATTTTTTTTACACCCGCTAAAGGCAGGGCTAGGCATTAGAGGGTTAAGAGTTTTACATTTATAATTCGTGCATATATGTATGACCACAACATAAACAAAAAACCCTCGTATAGTATTCATACTATAAATGATTCCATATATTCCTTATGATATCAGTCCAATTTAAGTTCTCACCCAGTGTGGTTGCTTAACGGTCTTTTAAAAATCAAAGTGATAACTAGTAAAATGTTTCAAAGAAAGCTAAAAATTTTATTATTCATCTGCATCTATTCATCAATTGGAGCGGAAGAAATCCCCGATTGTGATTACTTTGATACAGTCGACTTAACTTACAGTGAGAATCTAACAAATGGCTCTTATATATACGAAAATGTTCTGATACCTCCTGAACAAACCGGAACTTAAGACTATAAGATACTCTTTGAGGGGTCAAAAATAACAGTCAAGGAACACTTAAGAGGATGTGTGTGTAAATTAAAGCCCTGCATTCGATACTGTTTTCATCGTCATCGACTCGATCTCAATGATGAAAGCAAATGCACAAAAGAATTCAGCGATGATCGAGTAAATATTACACTAGAGGATGGAACAGAACAGGAAATATCTATAAGAGATCATTTTGTGGTACAACCAGGAATAAACATAGAATGTGATAAGTTCTTATTAGATGTCTTCAGCTTCTATGAAGACTATGAAGTCTGGAAACTGTCTGAGGTGAAAAAACTTCTTAAATGATATTTATAAATACTTATATTCATTTAAATGTATCTATTTAGAATGGTACTCTGTATCTATTACCTTATCCTGTAAGTCTCTCAAAGCGAGATTATTGCTTGCAGCCAAAGGAGATTGCCATTCAGGGATTGAATTACATGCTGTTGCCTTTAAATTGCTTAACGGATTTTAAATTTTAATATGGTAACAGCTTCCTTGATTGTCTGCAGATTTATAAATCTATTAATGATTTGTTTCTCAGTGGATTGGACGTCCCTCTTCTTTGTGCTGTTGACCATATTAATTTACATATTTGTTATAAAACAGCAACACGCATATGACAAATGTTGTCTGTGTTATTTGATTTGCTTCTCAGTTCATTTCCTGATACAAATACTGATTGACAATGACAATTTTCTTTTGGGGACCACCTGTTATATTGTGGGTAAGTATTTGTATATCTGTGCATAATGTTTACTGAAATAACCCACATTTTTTTTAGTCTATTTGGACTATTTCTTCATAATTTCAATTTATTTGTGGCTTGCCGTAATGTCTTTTGATTATATTCGAAATTTTGTTGTTGACTTGTTTGTAACCACTCAATATAACGAGCAGTCGCGGTTTTTAAAGTACAGCCTATTTGTCTGGGGCATGACGTCTGCTTTTCTCCTAATCACAATTCTGCTCGACAATCTTATAATCGATTCCAATTGGAAAATAGGCTATGCCTACTATGGGTGTTATTTGGCAAGTAAGTTAATCTAAATTTAAATTCTAGCAATTATTTATGTGTTCTTACATTATGTCTTTGCAGTGTTTGGTTGGTCGATCTTTGTCTACTTGATTGGTCCTGCGACTTTGATGCTTATTATAAAAACAACATTCATGATTGCATCCGTCTGGCATGTTCGCATTGAATACCGAGAGAATCGCAAACAACTTGAGCAGCTGGGGCAGCATAGCATCGAGAACAATATGATGTAAGTATGAGCTTCGATTCTCTATTATTATTCTTTTGATTTTCATCTTCTCTCTTGCCATGTAAGGTTTAACTTCTATTTTCGAGCCTTAGCAACACAAATATTGAATTGGATAAGTGAACTCTGTTACATTATTCACTATATTCCAATCGACGAGACCTTATATTTCTACAACAGCTTCAGCCAGCTTCATCCGATTTATTGCATCCTCATCTTTGCCATAACGGTCACTAGAAGGGATGTCCGGCAGTTTCTTGCTCGTCGGTAAATTCAACTGTATTATATTATATGTACTTATGTATTATAATTGATCTTATTACTTTTCAGGAGTTCTCGAGCGTCAATCAAATTACATAAAATGCTAAATAATTCAATATTTAATAATAAATAAAGTTAAAATTATTAATAATTATTATATAATCATTACGATTATTTCTAATAAATAATCTAATTGATTAGTAATTCTAATCGAAATTTAACAGGTATGATACATACTTATACAAAAGCAATAGTACCGGCAGCATCGCAGCCGTTCGGCACAACTAAGATTTGCAGGTCTTGCAGAACGCCTATGACAGTTACATGATATAGTCGACCGATTTCAACCAAATTTTATTAGCGTATATAAGACTTCCCCAGAAGCATATTTATTCTAAACGATTGATTGAGATATCTTCTAAACGTGAAGAAAGCAGAAGACATCCGTATCGACTGTGAGAAATAGTATATGACATTGACAATACTTCCGGTTTGGTTTCTGTAACACAAGTTGTTATTTCAACACCGGTTAAAGAAAAATCAATGTTTTATTAATATAATATTACTCATCTCTACTCATCAGTCTCAACTGTGAGTTTTACATGTAACCTTAGGTTCAGCATCGAGTAACTGGTGAAACGTTTGATTTTTAAAATAAATATCCACTAGAAAAAATAAGAACGAGAAACACAACAAACAAACGGCGAACTATATAGATTTTTATCATTTAATCGCAACAACAAATCGTTACTAGCAATTCAAATTACTGGAAACCCGCAAAAGTAACTGATGCTTAAATGGACTGATAAGCAAAACCATAGCTCGATGGTCTGTTATACCCTTTACTCGTCGAGTACAAGGCCATATTGAATTCGTTGCAGCAGAATTCGAGCAAAAGAAGGCATATTCAACCCTATAAAGCAGGGGTGCCCAAAGCTGCTAAAAAAAAATGCGCACGCACACATGAAACGAAAATTTTTCTTATTTCAATGTGTTCACAGAAAAAAAATTGAAACATGTTTCTTCAAATAAGAAACAAGAGCGTCACACGTTTCACAACGAAGAAAACTTATTTTTCGGTGTACACCAAACGATAAACCAACAACAAAATACATTCGAATTAGCAAAAGCAAAACGATGCAATGCAATTGTTTTTGTTTTGCCAGCAACGAAAGTGGACGGAAAGCAACAATGCAAAATTTGTTCTTGTTTTGCCAGCAACGAAAGACGACCGAAAGCGTAATGTGCAAAATTTGTTTGTGTAATTTGCCAATGTGCGCCCGAAGCTTACCAATGGCCGTGTTCACCAGAACAAATCGACAACAGAAAATCAATGAAATTTGCATGATTATTCTTGTGAAATTCAGTGATTAGCAATCATGATCTCCAATTTTGTGATTATGATGACTGAAAATTCATCACCAAAATAGTACGCTGAAATTTTCTGATTGTGATGCTTTGTTATCGAACAAACAAAATACATGATTACTGATTGATTAGTTCTGGTGAACGCGGCCAATGTGTATTCTCACACTCTTTCCATATCCTATGTGCAAAACAAAAACAAATGTGCGTCGTGTGCATAGGCGATGGGCATCCCTGCTATAAAGCATATATATATTGTGATTTCGTTTAAAAGATCTTAAGTAAATGGTGTTTAGGATTCCTAAATAATATTAATATAAATCTAAATTGCGTAAAGTGTGTCTCATAGTCGGGGACTCAACTGCAGAGCTCTTACTTGTTAAAGATTGGTTTAGAGATTAAGAAAGAATAAGGAGGCTCCGCCCTCTGCTCGCTTCGCTCTCGGGGAGGTGCGGCCACAGTCAAGTGTACTCAACTGTATGATACCGTGCTTTGACTAATTGTTCTTATGACAGATATATGATATATTGGACCGATTTCAAGCAAATTTAGTCAATTTGCGAGTTCGGTTGAGATATCTCCAGAAACAACAAAAATATTCACACTATATTTTAATTTTTGATCAATCGATTCTATAGCAGCGCTATGATATATGGTTGTTGATATTATTAAATCAAATTTGGTCAGAATGTAAATGACAATTCCTTTTGGGCTACACCCTCTATTTTTATGTTAGGTCTTTGCATATCCGTGCATTTTATGTACTTAAATATCGCACTTACTTCTTAGCCTATTTGAGCTATTTCTTCACCAATTCAACCAATTTTGTGGCTGGCTTTTATGCCTTCCGATATTTGTCGAAATTTTGCTGCTGACATGTTTATACCCGCTCAATATAATAACACTGTGATAGTTTTTTTCAAAAAAAAAAAAAGACATGACCTTTTTCAACGGTTTCCCCCTATTTCGGGTCCTACGAATCGAACTGCATCATTAGTTTTTTGAGTTACAATGATGGTTTCATACAAAATTTTTTCGCGAAGTTTTTGAGCAAGTTTGCTATTTTTAGGGAAATAGGACATTCTTCTTCGGTCTCTAACTTGTAAGATGTTGGGTTTTTTTGCAAAATTTCTTCGACAAAGTTGCTTGAAATAGTTTACGCTACAAGTTTTTGGAACATACCAAGCCTCTAAAAGGTAGTTTTGGTGATGTTTTGGGTCAATATGTCAACAAAACCAAAACTCGACCACTTGTTTTTTAAGATTTTTCGTTCATGTTGTCCTGCAATCGAATTTTCCTATCTGATACATATACCAAAATGAAGATCCTGTTATTCCAAGTAGCTTTAGCCAAAAAATCATGGTGAAAAACTTCTCGATTAAAAAAAAAACAGGTACGCAAAAATTACATTTTTAATTACTTTTCACAATGTCTTTAAATCAACAATATTTGGTTTTACACATATAATGAGTGTATCTAATATGTGTAATAAATGTGTTTTATGTAATTAAGCATTATTATACCACTTTTTCTATTTTTAACATTAAATATTAAAGATTATGGATACCGAAAGCGACAGGGCTAGATATAAGACTATTTTAATCTGTATGGCGACAATACTTTTGCGGAATAATATTCCTGCCTGAATGAAGCATATCTGTTGCAAATATAAGTAGTCCAGAGCTTGGCGTTCATTCATTGACTTTTAAAAAAATCGCTAAAAGCTCTAACTCAAAGGAAGCGTGTTGAGATTTATTTTGGATAGTGTCCAGTACATGTAGCACCTATAAAAGATATTTGCCTACTTTTATTGCATTGCTTACTGGTTTACTGTCGGGCTGTACCAAGAAATGTTCTTTGATTGCCATTAGAATAACCGATTCCTAGGAAATCTGTATAATTTGCGAGATTGGTTGTTTCGGTCAAAATTTAATCAAAATATTGCTTATGTAATACATGTCCCACTTAAAGCGTTGGAAAACATTTTTTGACGCGCCTTTATATCACGTTGGGAGTAGTAAAAAGCTTCATTAAAACTATTTATCGAAATGAAGAAGCTTTTAAATGTTAAATAAAAATATATCCAAGACTATGTATGACGAAGTTGAAAGAATGTTTTATATTTAGATTTTGTGTCCTGAGTATAATTTTAAATTCAAACGTTCTCAACAGACATAAGAAATTTAATGAAAAATTATGAATTTGGAAAGTTATGGATAACAAAAGAAAGATAATAGAAAGCATAGTATTCTGTAATGGCAGTCATAAAAACTGTTTTGGAGTGCATTGATCTGAAGATTGGCAGACTTATATTGACAATATATAATAACTGCTTTTGAAGACAAGGGTGATAACATGTCTTTATAAATCCTCATTCTACATTTCCAAAAGGACTATTTTGGAAGCAAGTTCCAACAGAGTCAGATGAGCATGGAGAAAGATTTTACCAGGTTTCGGCTCCATTAGAGCATTAGCGTAGTGGTAAAAAGCTCGACTCATTGCTTGCGGACTTATGTTGGAAATAAACGAAAGCTATGAAAAATAAGTATAATTTAATAATTAAATACATAAAACATATTCATAAAACATGCTAGCTACGCTCATTATATGTGTAAAACCAAATATTGTTGATTTAAAGATATTGTGAAAATTAATACAAATTGAAATTTTTGGGTACCTGTATATTTTTTTTTCGAGAAATGTTTCACCATGATTTTTGGGCTAAAGCTACTTGGAATAACAGGATCTTCATTTTGGTATATGTATCAGATAGGAAAATTCGATTGCAGAACAACATGAACGAAAAATCTTAAAAAACAAGTGGTCGAGTTTTGGTTTTGTTGACATATTGACCCAAAACATCACCAAAACTACCTTTTAGAGGCTTGGTATGTTCCAAAAACTTGTAGCGTAAACTATTTCAAGCAACTTTGTCGAAGAAATTTTGCAAAAAAACCCAACATCTTACAAGTTAGAGACCGAAGAAGAATGTCTTATTTCCCTAAAAATAGCAAACTTGCTCAAAAACTTCGCGAAAAAATTTTGTATGAAACCATCATTGTAACTCAAAAAACTAATGATGCAGTTCGATTCGTAGGACCCGAAATAGGGGGAAACCGTTGAAAAAGGTCATGTCTTTTTTTTCGACTTGCACAGTGTAATCAATCACGGCTTTTGAAGTACAGTCTATTTGTCTGGGGATTATCATATACTTTTCTACTTATCACAATTCTGGCAGATCAACTGCTCGACAAACTTGATATCGACGCTAATTGGAAAGTTGTAACTGTCTACTACGAATGCTATATTAAAGGTAAGTAAATCTATATTTAATTTAAGTACATACAATATCAATTGAATTGAGTTGGCTTACGGAATTTAGTTACATTCTTTTCACTTTACCAATGAATTGAACCGAATATCTCTTCAGTATCTTGATCCACATTCATCTGATTTATTGCGATCTCATCTTTGCCATAACGATCACTACGAGAGATGTCCGGCAGTTACTTGCGGACTTGGTTTAAACGACAATCATACTATAGAAAATGCCAGACTACTCAATAATTAATAATAAACAAAAATAAATTTATGAACTACTTAATTAATAATGTATGTAAGTCTAAAAAAAGTGGATGAATTTATTGATTTATTAAATCCATTACAAAGTCTACAAATTCTCGTGTTGTCGGCATTGATGAAAAGAAAAAAAAGAAATATAATAAATGAAATCGCTTACCAGTAAAGTAAAAATTTCACTGACTCACCATCGATTGCGACCACGGTTGCCACTTAATAATATCTGATTGAGTCAAAGACAAACAAAAAATGAGCCAAATTGACTAAAAAAGAGCCAAAACTTTTCTTTGCAACTCATGTTATTTTTGCATTTATTTATATAATAAATATTTCCTTCACAAACACTTAAAGCAATAACACATGTTTCCAAAGTATTTTACATTATCATCTTAATCCAGTGATTATGTTATTAAATCAAAATAAATATGTACTTCAACCTAAAACTATTCAAAATAACTGATTCTGAACTGATGAAAAAAAAGAGCCAAATCGAAAGAAAAAGTGCCATTGCGCCAACAGGAAAAAAAAGAGCCAGTTTTGGCGCAAAAACGCCAATTGTGGCAACCGTGATTGCGACTGACGATGGCCATGGAGTGATTCTGCTGTAGTTGCACTTCCTCAGTCTGCCCCAGGCAGGAGGTGAGAGTCAGTGTAACGAAAAATCTGTTCAGTTGCCATTTACTGTATCAAGTTAATGTCTAGCTGATAAAGAGATAATAATAATGAGCTGATCAGATGCTTGAACCTCTCGAATCTAACATACTTTGCCGAAGCTCCTTGCTACAATACTTAGCAGACAAATTATTTGAAGCATACTTTTAGGCCAAAAAATGCTAACACCGTTTTTTAAATATGTAAATATAAATAAAATAAAAAATATTAGATTCATTGACGAGACCCAAGAAAAACATTACTTGATTCAATTACAAATTTCATACTCAAACTTAAAAAATCTGAGGGGTTCGGAAACATTTGGTTTTAGTTTTATTACACGTTTTTTGTCTTTTGTTAGTAACCTTTTTGCATTTTAGCTAAATTATTTATGCTGCAAAAGAGATTTTAACGAATAACCGTTATAATAAATATTTTCTATATTATCAGTTACTGAGTCGAGAAAAATATATATATGAATTGTATCATAGTAACGAAACTGTTTAAAGATGTGCATTCATAATGCATCTTTAGGTCACATTGAACTTATCTTAGAAAGGTTGTAAAGATTATTGCAAACAAATTAATAACGAACTCTGTAAGATAGCACTTGGAAAGTACATATTTGAGGTATCTCAAAACGTTATCGTTTGGACTTTAGTTCGTATGTAGCTTTTACAGCGCATAGGAACTGTTTATTATTAAATAAAACATTTTTATAAATAAATAAAATGTCGTTTGGAATATATAAGGGCCTGATTCTGTCAGATAGTTCAGAAATAAGAAACATGTACAAGACACAAGTATCTTTTGTAATATTTTACGGGTTACTGGCCGTAAGTTTGGCTTTTAAAATAAGCGTTGACGTTGAAGGTAATAAGATACTTGTATGAAAGTTTAACTCGATAGTGAAAAGTATTTTAATTGATTCGTTAAATAGGAATAACCGATGGCTTAAAAACAGATCCTTTTCTAAAGATTGGGAAAGGACTATATTATATAGAAACAGAATTGAAAATAAACTGGTTTGATGCCAACGATCGATGTCATGCAATGGATGCTGAGCTAATTACTTTTGAGGCAATGGACGAATGGAATACAATTATCAAATACTTGAAAGACAATAATTTTAACGATGCTTACTGGACTTCAGGAAATGATCTCGCTAAGCAATTTAGTCACGTCTGGCTTACAACCGGCAAGCCCATAACATTAAATGATATATGGATTCCAGGAGAGCCTAACAATCATATAAATTTAAACGAACGTTGTGATGAGTTGCGCCTTCAAACGAAATCAAGTGACAAGCCTGGGCTAAATGATGAGCAATGTTCTGCCTTACGGAAATTTATTTGTGAGAAACGCCAAGCCACAGCATTTTCATTTGTTATGATTAATAAATTTAATACAAATTAACAATAAAATATTAAAATGTGAGCTTCCATTTTGGATGCCAAAATATTCCTCTGTCTAAATATTTATATTTACGTCACCAATGAGTTTCTTTTTGTTGTATTTTACGAGAGTCAAGGCAATATCTAGCTTTCAGCTGATCAGCTGCTTAAAGTTTAAGCCTTAAACCATCACGGATCTAACCAGCCTTACCATAGTGCCCATAGTGAAACCCATGGTGCCAGCATGTAAACGCGTTACCAAATTCCTAGAAGTGGCTTAATTAATCTATTATCTATTCGAAGTTGATCATAAAATTAAGGAATAAAAATATTTTTTTTAATCATTAAAAATTTCAATTAATTTTAATGTATATATTTGTTTAAAAATAGACTACATGCGATTTAAATAAAAATGGCCAAAATTAAAATGGGAAAATTATACCTAAGATATTTGACTTAAATACACAAGAACACCGATGATCGTAATATCTACAGTGGCTCACAGCTGAAAGTATGCACCCTTTTTTTTTTACTGTAACAGCTTTTAAAGTCAAGTCTTCACAGTAAAAAAAATATATTTGAAAAGGTCGTTTAAATTTCGTTTTAATGACACAAAACTTTCCTTTACTCATTAAGTACCCTTCGAAAATTTGGAATTTAAAAATAAGTCACATTTTTCAAAACTTTTTTTCTCGATTTTTTACAAAAAATATTTTAATGCAAAAAAAATCTTCATTTTCCAATGCTTTGATTTCTAAAAGAATTGTAGAAAGATTCATAACACTATCAAAACCATTTTTGAGACAGCTTCACACATTTAAGAAATTGTAGGTATGTACAATGTACATATTTAAAGTATCTCAAAACGTTGTCGTTTGGACTATATAAGGGCCCGAATTCTGTCATATAATTCAGTAGTATCTTTCGTAATATTCTTCGGATTACTGGCCATAAGTTTGGATTTTAACTTATATTAGAGATGGGCGCGGGCCTCATTTTTCAGGCCCGGCCCGACCCGAGCCCGAAATTCCCGATGGAAAAAAGGCCCAAGCCCGCCCGATACTTTTGTTATAAAGCCCGAAAACCGCCCAGCCCGCCCGAAAACTTAAAAAAAAAACCAAATTTATTAAAAAATAAAATTTTTTCCAAATTGGAACTTAGCAAGCCTAGTTATTTTTTTGCACAAAACATTTCCAGATGTGAAAAAAGCCTTTTCACTACTAGCAGATGCAAAGGAGCGCGTCGTACCAATAATTGAACTAGCTTATTTAGTCATTCGTGAGCTTAATCTTTCAAAAATGCAATAGATTTAAGTGTGTTTCGGGCTTTCGGGCTTTGAAGTTAGGCCCGAGCCCGGCCCGGCCCGACCCGAAATGACATTTTTCGGCCCGAACCCGACAATTTTGTAAAAGGCCCATGGGTCCCGAGGTCCGACCCGACCCGTGCCCATCTCTAACTTATATAAGTGTTTAACTTTTAAGTGCTTCAAATGATTTGTTAATGATTTGTTTGCTTCAACACAGATTCTTTTCTGAAAATAGGAAAAGGATTATATTATATAGAAATAAATTAAAATTCATAGTTGGGTAAAAATGAATCTAGGATAAATAAATAAATAATATTCATTAAAATTGCTTTTAAAATACTAAGAAGAGAACTTACAAGCTTCAATTTGAAAGTTTTACTGCATATTGGGCAAACAAATAGTCCTTTTGAAATTACAACAATTATCAACTTGTAATTCTCGCCTACCCATAACACAATTAAGCAACAAAGGTGGGATCATAACCATGAAAATAAAACCAAAACCAACAAGGCAGGCGGATACTCCAGTGGTAATAGCTGAGGTAAAACGAGGCTAACAACATGCCCGGATTGTTATGGCCAAAGACAAACAACGCAAGGACTTTTGCCGGCTCCCTGTTGTACCTTGGCTCAACTTGGTTGAACTTGATGTCTCTTAACATCCCGTTCTCTTCTAAGCCACCCCTTTAATCCTGCTATGTTTGTGATGATAATTAACTTTTCACCTGCAAATGTGGGCGCCGTTAAAGTACGTTAATATTTGTATTTTTCTCGAACATGGAACACATTTGTTTTAGCCCCTCTAATTGCATTTGACGTTGACAACACGAAAATGCTCTCAATTAGGAGTTTTTGAAACATAGAATTTTCATTTACATTATTTGGTAATATGGAATTTTTTTAATCTGATTAAAATGGTTATTTGTCCAATCTAACTGCCTATTTGTCAATTTGTTTTTTAATTAATAAAATTAAATTGTTGTAAAATAATAAATTAAAATTACAATAAATATTATTTATTTAAATATATAGATAATATTCGAAATCTTAAAGTCTTTTTTAACTAGTTCAAAATTTCAAAACAAACATAAAATTTATTTAAGTCTGTATTTAATATACTTTTTTGTGTATGTATTTAAGTATTTAAATATATACATTTATTTTTGTACAAAACTGAAATTTGAAAAGACCATTAAAAATATTTTTAAAATAAATAAAGCTTCTTTAAATTTTTAAGTTTTTCAGATATTCCATTAAATGACATTCAAATACAAGACACAGGTGTCAGCCCAGGTGTAACAGGTTGGGGATCACTGGGATTTGGAATGTTTAACTTTAAACTTTTTGCTGCTGCTGTTAATATCAAAAGTTTGATGATGCTATTTAAATGTTATGCGACACTTTTGTTGCTTGTTGCTGTTGTATGCTGTGCTACATACTTGGCAAATATTTATGCAAATAATATGCAATTACACAAATTCACGCACATAAATACTTACATATACACAGAGAGAAAGAGAGGGAGAAGAGAGCGGCATTTGAAGCAAACGCGTCGCGTTGCGGCGCCTAAAAGCGCTCAGTAAACACCGAACTTTTTAACACATATGCAGCGCAAATGTGTCAGACAAACACATATGTATGTAAGCACACACACACGCCAACATGATGAGCATGTATGCAAAGACAACAAGCAAGAAGCAACAACAACTTGAGGCGTCACAGCAACAAGAAGAAACTGGCAAAATGTATGAAGGCGCAACTAAAAACGTTAACAAAACGAGTGCTGAGAGTATGCAAATGGAAAAACAACAATAAGCCATAGAGTAAAACACAATAAGTTTGGATAATGCACTTAAGGTTACCCTGCAACTTTGTTATAGAGCACACCTTATATTTACAAAGGCAGAAATGTACCAAAATTATACCATTACCAATAATTAACGTACCATTTTTTTTTATAAGTACTCTGGGTACATTTCAATACTGAATGTACCATTTTTTTTTAATGTATTATGTGTATATAAGGTGTGTTTCGAAAACATGGGACACTTTACAATATTAAAATGAAAACTTTAGACAATAAAAGGATATTAATTACTATCTCTACAAAAGCAGAAGTGTACCAAAATGATACAATTTTTAATAATAAACGTACCCTTTTTTTGTAAGTACTCTGGGTACATTTTCAATACTGAACGTACCATTTTTTTAAATGTACTCTGTGTCAAGGTGGATTTCATTAACATGGGACACTTTACAATATTAAAATGAAAACTTAAGACAATCTATCTCTACATTAATAAGCAATTTGTTTGTCAACTTAATATTAAATCTACTTCTTTTAGAAATTAACATTGAAAATTAAACTTGGCTGTTTTGCTACATAATTTCAGCTCAAGCAACTCGTCAAGTCGACCTGTTTACAGGGTAAAATACAACAGTAAAACAAAGCAAAAAAAGCCGCCCACAATGGCTTCCGTTTTGTCATCTTCCTCTCTCAGTGTCTTTCCCTCTCTCTCTCTCTTCCTGTGTCTGTGTCAACAAAATGCACACAACAAACAAAACTAATGTGTAAGTTTCGTCGACATGAAAACTGAGACGCAACAAAGTGAGCGGATAAAATGCAGAGCTGCAATAAAAGTTGTCAGTTACAGATTCGGTCAAAAGGCACAATGGAAAAACTCGCATAAAAAACTTGTGGCATTTAAGTTAAAGATTAGAACTTAAGCTGCTGCTTAATTGTCACTTTATAAATCTTTTTAGAAATTATTTTGTATTTATTATGTTAAAATAATATTTATTAAAATCTTTAAAAAATATTTGTAAATGATGTAAAATGGTAAAATGACAAATATTATGTATTTTTGTGAGTTAATATTATATTGATGTGAAGTGTTTGATGGGTAATTATGGGAATACTGGTTCTTGTGATTAAGGAAATTGATTTCTTACAGTTGTTAACATAAGTATGCATACTAAAGCTAATTAAATTCTCGCCTAATCCGTAACTTGTCTTATTGTAAAGTTCTCAAAATCATCCTGCGGAATGAGACGCAATCTTCCGTCATTCGCCAAATGGAGAACAGCATACAACGCCACCGAGGGTGACAAAGAATCTGCCATTTTAGCGGACAGCATGTTGGGCAATGTCTTGTAGACATCCTTAAATGTGGCCATGCCCTTGGCATAATGTTCCTGCTCGGCTTTTCGATGAGTCGGTATATTCTCCTCCGGCGTTTCATTCGTCAGTTGTTTTTCTATCAAGAATTTACAGCTTTTTTTGAGATTCTTCATGTCAATTACCTTGGCACGTTTGGCAAAAGGCACAATTACTTTGGTAACCTACAACAAACGGAAATTAAGAGGAGATTAAGTATAAATCAATACTAATATGAGGGATTTTTCCCACTCACCTGCATGGGGGCGCCTTCAAAATCGGTGGCTATTTCAAGCACCGTATCATTGCAGTTATTGCCTTGTGTAAGAGAAAAGCCCATGGTCGGATCACCGCCTACGAATGGATCACCAGGATCACCGCCCGGCTGAACACTGCTCACGTACATGGACGTTGGTGAATTGGGTGTGTCGACGCTGAAATGATCATTGTCAAAGAGCTCAACATCATCGCCGCCATCGTCAATGGCCGACTGCGCATCTCGATCCAGATCATAGTCATCCGGTACACCAAACCGACGACTGACTTTAATGCTGGGCGCATAATCGTATTTGTAGAAATAATTGGGTTCAAATTCATACTTGGTGGGCAGCATGAGTTTGCGCGCGTCCCACTTCTTTTGGCAGTTGGCCTTGCGCAGCTTCGTATTGGATTCCAGAGGCAGAAACAATGATTCCGTATACGAGCCAAAGTTCAGCTGTTGGCTGCGCCGCCTTGCCGCCTGCTGAGCGGCACGACGGGCACGTGCGGCAGCTGCATTAGTGTTGTTGCCCCCGCCGCCGCCACTGCCACCTGCTGCATTGTTATCCAGCGCGTTGGACTGCCCAAGTGTGCTGCGGGCGCGTGTCCGCCGGAACTTCCAATGCGATGGACCGGCCCAGAATTGAGAGATTTGATCCATTGGGCGGTAGGAGTACTCCAGCTGGCTGTTGCCATCAACGGGTCGCATATCGTCAATTACCACCGGCTGTTTGCGCAAGACTCGACAATTCTGTATTGTGGTGCGCTCTTCGGTTGTCAGCTCCTCCAGCTCATTGTCGTCCATCTCCAAGACAGCTGGCGTCGGTGCATCCAGGTCGGGCATTGGCTCACACTCGGCGTTAATGTCAAAGGCCATGGACAGCTCTCTGGGATTCTCATAAAAGTCCTCAGCATTATCCACACCCATATCCTCATCATCTGGTTGCAGTCGAGGAGCCCCGGGCTCATTTGCATTACTCGGATTGGGCGCATCGGTAATAATGTAGCCCGTATGCAGAGGTCGCAGATTTAACTGTTGAGCGTAGGGCAACAGTTTCTTAACCCACTCTGCACTAACCAGCGACTGGTCATCCGAGTTCTTAATGTCCGTGTCTGTCACCGTATAGTCGGCGACATCCGCCGGCAGCTCTTGGGAATCCCAGAAGCGATAGTTTGTACGCAGCTTCAGCTCGGAATCCACCGTGGGCAGTATGTTGTGCATCAGCCGATTGGAGGCATTTATGGATCCCACTGTTGAGTTGAGTTTGCCAAAAACTGGATCCTGTAGCGGCGCCGTATCCAAGCGTGCATTGAGCGTCTCCTTGTTCTTGGTTACTGTGGAGACTGCCTTGCGAGCACGCTTCTTCGCCTTGGGCGCCGCGCCTGCCTGTGTCTGCGCATTGTCATCCGGAGTGGCGCCGCCTTCTGCATTCTCCACAATGCTGTCTTCGCGATCCGCGGCTGCATTCAGCTGCTGCTCCGTCAGTTTGCGCGCACTGAGTCCTGCCGACATTCGCATGGCATCCAGGTATATGGAGTCCACACGCAGGCCATACACCTTTGAAGAAGCCTCCAGTGACGAGCCTGCCATCTAAAGATTCAGATTATATTAACTGTTTTTTGAAGAGATCAGTAACATACAAACATACTTTGAAGTTGCTCAATGTCTTGTGATGTCGATCGAGCAGACTAGAGAGAGTATCGATCAGCGACAAGCTCCAGGCATTGTCGCGGCTCAGTTTGTTGCCGTTGTAGATTTCCAGGCACTTTTTAATCGTCTCGTTGTCCTCGATGGACTCCAGAACGCTGCTGTCCCGGGGACGCGTTTGTTGCTGTATCAGCGTACGACGCCGTGCCTCGCGTCTTTCGGCCTCGTCGTCGTTGACCAGGTTGGTCATGTCCCGGATCATGCTCTCACGGTGGCTGCCCACCGCGGAGCGACGCAGGGACGTCTCGGAGCGCGGTAGAGTCATGATCTCCAAAAACCCAAATCAAAAACTATTTTGCGTCACTTTTTGAGGGACGCTCAGCGTTGGCGATTCCTATGCAACACTACCAAACAAGCAGCTGTGCTCGCGTTCAAATACTGCTTGACAAATGCAGTAGTTGGACAAATTTCAATTATTTACTCTTTGTTTCTTGTTATTCAGTTTTCCTTTATGCCTTTCGTTTTAATGTTTTGCTTGTATTAGTAATAGTTTACAGTTGCTTTCAAACGACGCCGCAATCAAGGGCTACCTTGTTAATATCGATATTTTAGTGTTGGAAAATAGTACACACTGCCACAACGATGAATATTTGAAATCGGCTCCTTTTCTTGTATCGAATTATTTGAATTGAAGAAGATTAATAAAAACTATAATAAAAAGCTATAATAAAAATAAAAGATTAATTAATAATTAATAAACTTAGCTATATGATTTGACTATTTACAAAAAAAACCAAAATTCAATATACAGAGGCATAGCAAAGTATTGGCACAGCAATTATTTTTACATTTTATCTTTTCGCAAATATTTTGTATATTTTTTTAAAATTGTTTAAAAGGCACTTATTCTTAATTTTCCTACAACGCCTGATTTTTATGTTTAAAAATTGCTATTATTTTCGCTGCACACGATTTATCACTTCTGACAATTGAATCAGTAATGAAAAATTTTCATTTCACATAAAATGATTGGCCGCGTTCACCAGAACTAATCAATCAGCAATCATGTACTTTGTTTGTTCGATAACAAAGCATCACAATCAGAAAATTTCAGCGTACTATTTTGGTGATGAATTTTCAGTCATCATAATCACAAAATTTGAAATCATGATGCTAATCACTGCACTTCACCAGAATAATCATGCAAATTTCATCGATTTTCTGTTGTCGATTTCTTCTGGTGAACTCGGCCATTGTGACGTCACATGAACGATAACATTACCCTTATTTATCGAACTGCTAGTGTAGCCCTCGATGGCGGCATTCCAGCGATATTTCACGCATACATCTAAAGGTCGCGCGCAGCTTGGAAACATTGTGATTTGTGTATAAAAATAACAAAATTAGTCTTGCAAGCGCATCAATAATTCAATGTAAACAATTTCTGAATGTAGTTCGCGCAGCTAAAGCTCCGCGCTTGTATAGAAAATAATTTGTTGCTGTTATTTTTTGATTTTGTGTATATTTGTGTGTATGTGTCCGTTGAGATAACTGCACACCAACATTTGCGCAGCGAATTTAACTGGAATAGAAACAGTTATAAGGAATATCGGCAGGAAAGGCAAATTCAAACATGGCACGCGACACGCAGGGAACACAAGCCACCCAGAGCCAGGCGTCGAACATTTGGACACAGGTGGAGAGCCAACCAATGGAGAAGATTGTATGGGGACGACTTTATGGCAAAAATATAAAAATAAAGTCCTTGGGTACGAGCATCAAACCATACAAAATTATCTATACGAATTCGTCCCTTTGTGTTGGTAACTGTTATGCAAAAATTCCATGTTTATTCTCTAGTAATTCATTGTAGTTGTTGTTTACAAATATGTACATATGTATGTGTGTTATCTTTTTCCGCCATGCTTAACATTTGATTGTCTTTTTCTTATTAGACTTGAACAACGACGAATTTTCAGCTGGACGTGGAGAAGCAAATGATTTGATATTGACACTCAATGATTTATCTGAAAAGATATTATCGCGCATATCCAAAGTACATTTTATCATAAAGCGCGCCAACTGTGAGCTGACAAATCCGGTTTATATACAGGTAGGTAGAAAATGGTACCTAGCCCGAAAAGTGATCTACATTTAAATTCGCATCCCTTAGGATCTCTCACGCAACGGCACATTTGTGAATGGCGAAAAGATCGGAACGAACAAGACGCGCATTTTACAGAACGACGACATCATTGCGCTCTCTCACCCCACATACAAGGGTAAGTGCAATTTCAAACAATGCATTTTAAATGCATACAATACATTTCAAGAAAACACCTGTTTGCTTTCAGCTTTTGTGTTCAAGGATCTTAGTCCGAACGAGGCAATTGGCTTGCCCAGCGAAATCACAGATACCTATTATATAAATCGCAAGCTGGGCTCGGGTGCCTATGGATTAGTCCGTCTTGTCTATGAGCGACGCACCTGCGAGCAGTTCGCCATGAAGATTGTCAAGAAAAACATGCTGGAGGTTAGCGCGCATCCAAACAATAACCTAAACGATCCAGTTCGTGTCCTAAACGAGGCCAAAATCATGAAGAATCTGTCGCATCCGTGCGTGGTGCGAATGCACGACATTGTCGACAAGACGGACTCGGTTTACATGGTGCTGGAGTTTATGCGCGGCGGTGACCTGCTAAATCGCATCATCAGCAAGAAACTGCTCAGCGAGGATACATCGAGATTGTATTTCTACCAAATGTGCCATGCAGTCAAGTATTTGCACGATAGGGGTAAGGAATACTTTAAATCGTAGCGTTTAAGATTAATTTGTATTCATTGGAACTTATGTAGCGGGAAGAAGAAGACGGCATCTCCGATCCTAAAAAAGTAATTATATGGTAACCAGCATTAACAGCCGATTCGATATTGCCATGTCCGTCTGTATTCAAAATTGGCAGTTCACAAGTTAGCAAGGGACCGTAGCTGTTATAAGTTTTAAAATATAAATTCTAAATGAACAATTATTTTCAAATTTTGATTTTAAAGTTTCGAAATATCAATTATTTTCAATTTTTATTTAAAAAGTCAAAAATAATCATTAAAAATTAAATTTTTAATAAAAAGTTGAAAGAGTTATTTTTGATTCTTATTTTAAGAGTTACAAATAAGAGTTATTCCGTAACTTTTATTTTAAAAATCAAAAATATAAGTTAAAATTAATATCTGTTGAACCAAGTGTTGTATTACCAAAATTTTAAAAATATTCTTCATGTATGATTCAAGAGCTTTCATATGATGCATCACATGTCCTTTAAGGACGAAATTAAGAATTCGACTTTTTCTATAATATTTCATTTTTTCTGCATGCATGACGTAATTATTGACAAACAAAATACCAATTGATACTAAAAATACCAAAAATATACTAGAAATCATAAAATTAGCAAAAAAAAAAAAAAATAGTATAATTTTTACTTTTATTTTCGATTTTTTAAATGAAAGTTACGGAATAAATCTTATATGTAGCTTTTAAAATAAAAATCAAAAATAGCTCTTATTTTTTTTTTATTGAAAAAATCAGAAATAAGTGTTATTTCACAACTTTTTATTAAAAATTGAATTTTAATGATTATTTTTGATTTTAAATAAAAATTAAAAATAAGAATTAAATTTGATTTATATCTTATAAATTGAGAATATAAGTTTTTGGCTGATATCGATAGTTCCGACTGAAATGGGAATTTTGGTGTTTACCATTTTACTATAACATATTTCATTCACATTGGTTTTTTAGTTGAAATTAGCGTTCATAACTATTATTTGCACTCCCTGCAATTAAAATAAATCACAAATATTAATTACTTTAAATGGAAATAACAGATTTTGCTCAACAAAGAATACCTAATTAATTATTTTTTTTCCAATACAGGCATCACACATCGCGATCTGAAGCCGGACAATGTGCTGCTGGAGTCCAGCGATGAGGATACTTTGCTCAAAGTATCTGATTTTGGGCTAAGCAAATTCGTGCACAAGGATTCAGTGATGCGTACGCTTTGTGGCACGCCCCTCTATGTGGCACCCGAGGTGCTCATCACCGGCGGCCGTGCTTCCTACACCCAGAAAGTGGACATTTGGAGCCTGGGTGTAGTGCTTTACACATGGTAAGACCACTCACCTAATCAGCTTATTATCTGTTTAATTTTAAAACATTTCTATTTGCAGTCTCAGTGGAACTCTGCCGTTTTCCGATGAATACGGCTCACCGGCCGGCGAGCAGATCAAAAAGGGCAACTTTCGCTTCCGACATCCGGCCTGGCAGGGCGTCTCGCAGCGCGCCAAGTTGCTGATCAAACAGATGCTCATTGTGGATCCCGAGAAGCGACCCTCAATCGATGCCGTGCTCAAGTGCAACTGGCTGCGGGATACTTCAATGCTGCACAAGGCGAAGCTGCTGATGAAATTGGACCACATGGAAATTGGTGAAGAGGAAAACAATTTCCTGGAGCCGCCTACCAAGCGGCGAAGACATTAAATTAACGTGAAAATGTTTTAATTTTCTGGAAAAATTAATCGGAAACATTTTTTCCATGATCCAGCAGCAGCAGCAGCAAATGAAGTGATTTACTATCTTGACTTTCCTAACTTCAAAGTATTTTTTTTCTCTGCGGTTGTTTAATTTTACGTGTTGTTTAGTGTAAGTTTTGTAATTTCGTTTTGTTGAATATACTGTGTCAAAAGCAAGAAGGAAAAAAACATTCGAAACTCAAATTTAATTTAATTATTGCATTTATTGACGCGATTATAATTTTGAATATAATTATAATACTGTATGAATAAATAAGTAAACAAAATCATTGGTCGTTTTAATGTTGCTCTGTTGATTCTGGGAATTAGTTTATTTTCGAAGCTCAGAGAGTTTATATCAGGGACTGCAAATAATGATTATTTGTTTTTTTTTTCATCAAATATCATTTACTTATAATACCTTTGAGAAAATACCAATATTCATCTTAATGGCTCATTTATGCATTTTCACCATTATTAAAAGTTGCCCAAGTTGTATAGATTTGCTCACAAAATAATGATTAATTTTAATTTATATTTTACTTCTCGACTTTTAAACACAAAAATAAAACTTAAGGAACAATCATTATTTCATGAGTTTTATTTTTTGCTCAAAATAAAACTCAAGTTGCAATATCGACAAAACTTAATTTGATACTCTCCACAACCAAATTTTTTTTCTTAAATGGATTATTATTATGGTTTGTATTCGCTTATTGACTAGGAAAATATATCATTTTTGCCTTTATTCCCTAAGAAAAAGTCGAAACTACAACTTGAGCTTTATTTTGAGCAAAAAATAAAACTCATGAAATAATGATTATTCCTTAAGTTGTATTTTTTGCTCAAAAATAATGATTATTAGTTGAGTAGTCATTTTTTTGTGAGCAAATCTATAAAACTTGAAATTAATCATTATTTCAAAATTTTTTTAGTAACACTTATGTATATTGATTGCGATCCCTGGTTTATATAGTTTTATAAAATCCCTAGAACAATAATTTCCCAAAAATTCTTTAGATTTAATTGAATTTTTTTGTTATTTTATTTAAATGTCCAAACTGTTTACTTTGCATTCAACTATGCTACTTTTTGAATTTGATTATGTGCTCAACTATAACGCTAAGCTGTCAACTATAAACAAATTTAACATTCATCACTTTACCTATTGTTTATACAAATTGAGTTTGGTCCTGTGATATGTTTTATATTGAACCAGATGCATTTGGTATTTACATTTAAAAAATGCATGTCGGTATACGCAACAAAAACATATACGTTTACATACAAACTTAATATTTTAGGTCTTTACAGTTGTTGTTAAAAATTTGTTTACTAACTAGGAAATTACAGATTAGTTAATATCCTAATTATGACTTTAAGACGGAACTTATATTTTGTGCGTGGCCATTTTACGGCCGTGTCCAATGGTCAACAGTGTATTGTCATTGCTCCAAATGGCATCCGTTAGACGGGAGTGTGTGTTCTCATGGGTATAAATTATTTCGTGACTCTCCTTGACTTTGGCTATCTTGACAGCAGCTGGCAGATTGCTCATGGCGGCCAAATGATCACTGAAATATATGTCTGTTAGATAAATACTCGATCAAGCTATTCATAAGCTTACCCATTGAGAAGCAAACGCGAGACGTGGCCTTCATTGAAGTAGGCATCGGTGCGCAGAAGCTGGTGTGGCACACGTATGTCCAAGGTATGAACATTGCCCTCGGTGTCGCCCAGGTAAACGTACTTATCACCCTGTAGCTCACGGGGAGCTGCCCAAGCGGCGCAGGTAAAGCTGAGCAATTGCGACTCGTCCTCGTATAGACATGTCGAGGAGGGGGACGAGGCGCGAACATCCCATAGACGCGCACTGCCGCCACGATCGCAGGTTATAACTTGTGCAGAACTTGTGGCCGATGTTGCCAAGCCTGTCAATTTGTTTAGGTGGGCAGCACGTGCACGGTATGTGCAGCATAAATCAGCGCCAGAAAGATCCCACATCTGCAGAAAGCAAAAGATCATTTAGACAATGTAACAAGTCAGCTTCTAGTTCACCTACATTGAGTGTGTTGTCCAGACAGGTGGAAACGGCTTTCTTCTTCTCAGACTTGAAAACGCAAAGTTGATTGATGGGCGCCCTGTGGGCAGCTTCTTCGCCAATGAGAAATAGACAATATGGCGCCTTGGGTTGGCGCACGGCGGAGTAAGTGGACCAAACCTGTAAGCGTGTGTCTCCCAGCGCCACAAGCAGAACACTATTCTCGACATATCGTAATATATTGACGGCCTGATCACACTGCAGCTTGTAGTCTGCATTGTCCACAGTCATATGGTCCGTCTGCTTGTAGCCGAAGAGCATTCCCCACCACCGTGCGCCATCTCGCTTGTTGGTGGCCAGTGCAAAGTGCTGCTCATCATTCATGGTAATGCTGTCGAAGCATTCGTGAAGACGTGGTGACAAATTCTCAAGGCGCGCATTCATGTCGAACGCATTGAGATTCGGATAGTCCACATTGTCAGCCAGCTCCATTGCAGACGGTGGCTGATGGTACTCAGGCGTGCCGTATGTCTCCGAGAATTTTTGCTTAAACATTTTAGGTCGTTCAAAATCCCTGTCAAACGCAACAAAACTTCGAACAAAAAAAGGCTACGCGTGCCGGCAGTGCTGGGTTGCTCATGAGTGAGTGAGTGAACAAAAAGAGTTGCTCCCTGAAGTAGTGATGTAAATTTGAGTGGAAACATCGATGTCGATGCTCATCGATGTTTTCAAAATTTAACATCGATGTTAGTTGATACATCGGGTCGAAACATCGATGCATCGATGTATGTCTAATGTTTGAAATCCATACTATTTTTAGAAGAAAACTAGAGTTTCTTAGATTAATGAAGCTCATTTTCTCTTAAAAACGTATGCTTTCATAGTTTTAAAGTTTTAAACAGTTTTTATCTTAAAAGTATAAGCACAAACTACAAAAGGTCTTTCTGATGAGAACTTTGAGAAGACATATGTAAGCCTTCTTGTAGCTATAGTATCTCTGACCAATTTACTCACTAAGGCATTTTAAACACTGCTTAAATTACTATGAAGTAACTGCTAGAGCGGCGAAAAGAGCGTATTGAAAGTGCGGCAGCCGATGTTTTGCAAAACATCGATGCATCGCCATGCAACATCGATAAATCGGCATCAACAAAAACATCGGAAAACATCGAGAAACATCGCTGAAGAAACATCGATGCTCGATGCATCGATGTTTTTTTACATCACTACCCTGAAGTGAGCAAGTGAACATGTTCCTTCCAAATTGCTCTTTTTTGTTCAGTTAGTTTCATCCCTTGTTCAGTTGTTCTGCTGACGCATGGCTGACTATAAAATCAGATTGAGCCAAAAACAAGGTGGCAGCCATCGGATAAACTCAATCTGGAAAAAAATATCGATAGAAAATTTGTCCCATGTCATTTCTCTAATAAAATTAATTAATTTTAAAAAATTATTAAAAAATTTGTAAGTACAAATTGAAAAAAGCAAGAACGTAATAAGTTTTGTAAATTCATAAAGTTAATTTTAAAATTGGATTGGGAAACGTCAGCCTTTGCGTTGTGAAGAAATTAACAAATTAGTAAAGTATTCTAAAAAAAATTATAAAAATTTAAAAAAATATAAGAAATCTTCCTGTGAAAGTTTCAAAGCTCTAGCTAGCTTCAATATTTATTGTGAAAAAAAATAAAATGTAAATATTTAACTCTTTTTCTGAAAAGAGTTAAATTCGGTCAATTTGAACCTTCTGCCAAGGCTGCCACCTTTTTTTTTTGGAGCAACTGAACAAGTGAGCGATCTGAGTGAGTTGACTCACCTAGAAAAAAAGATCAAGTGAACATGTTTACCTAAATGAACAATGTTTACCCAACACTACACTGAAATAAGCAAGTGAACAAGTTCCTTCCAAATTGTTATTTTAGTTCAGTTGCTCCATTTGCGCACTTTTCTATTGCTTAATTTCAAATTTTAACTTTTTAAATGCCTTCTGTGCCTGTGTGTAGGCGTATATTTTCAAGTGCAAGTCACTATTAAAAATCAAATATTTCAAAAAAAAAAAAAGTGTGTAGGAATACCGTATTACCTCCATCTCCAACAAAATAAGAAACTTTAAAATATATAGCACTGAACAAAGAAACATATTTATAATTTTCAGCAAAGAATTGCCAATCAAAACAACAAAAGATGATTTATTTACGACGTAAATATGTGGTTTAAATAATTGCAGACAATATTTTTTACACGCTGTTAATTAACAGAAGTAACTTGTTCTTTGTACAGCATTTTACAGCACTATTGTGCGTATCTGTAATCGAAAGAGCCATAACATTAACAGTAAACAAAACGTTCGCCAACGCGATAGACGTGAACGCTCCGCGTATTTTTGTTGTTTTAATATTTTGCGTCGAAGTGGCATAAACTACGCATGGTGCTCAATTAATAAATGTAACGCAGAAAGTGTAGAACAAAGAAACAGCCATCAATTTAGTTATCCCTGACATTCTTAATTTTGAAGGGAACATAAACAACACACACACACACTTGGATGTGTGTTCAGGTTGCATGCAACACAAAAGAAACGGACAACATGCAAAAACAGAAAACCCACAAAATTCATTAACAAAGACATGCAAATAAAAATGCATATGAATTTGCAAGCAAGCTATTATGCAAACGTTTGCTAAAGACTAAAAACAAAAAAAAGAATAATAAGAAAAAAACAACACGAGACGTGCCTTTAAAATATAGAGCACAGATCAAATCGAATCGATTAAGATTAAAGCGCGCCGTCAGCATCTACTGCTCATTTAATTAATGCAATAATTACTTTAACTGAAATATTGAATAAAGGCTAAATCAACATGGACAGTGGCAACGTGATGGACATTTATGCTATTTATTTATTTCGACCTGGAAGTTCGCCCGTCGATTGGTGTGAGGGCAATTATTTAATTTCATCAAATATTGCTGAGTTCGTCAACACGGTGCGTATGTGTAATGTACTTTACTGCATTTCACTTTTATTGCAGTTTTTAAAATCAAATTAATATAACAGCTGCATTTGCAGTTTTTCCTACACATACACACACACATTTAAACACATTTACCGTATATCGCCTTGCTGTAAGGCCTTGACCTTTTTGCATATTAGAACACTTGCCATTTGACGCCGGAATGTTAACAAAAGAAGATGATTTTAGCAAGCACTTGTCAACACTGCAAGTGACAAACTGTAATTGCATTTTAAAGTTTCCTTTTATCACAACTCTTACTTATTATGACAATTAATTTATCTATGACAAATTCAAAGTTCATTCTCTTTGTTGTGTTTCCTTTGTGTAAATATTATGTCAATGTTGTTTTTCTTGAATCTCACATTTCTTATCAGCCGTTACTGAAATTTAATGCTAATGTAATCAAAACTATTGGCAATATTTATGATTACAAAAATAGGACACCAACTAAGCTAATTCCATTATTACAATGGCAAAAAAACTTATAGTAAAGTCAGATTGTAGATAGTTTGTATGTCAATTGAACTAAGACATATTTTCATATTTTGTTGTAGCTAATAAATAAACCAAATAACGACGTGTTAAATCAATTGTCATCCCACAATATTATTATCTAAATAAAGTCGTATATCTTTTGATTGATGACTGCACTGATTTCACACAATCTGTCATAATATCATTATGTGCACAATAAACTTAATAAAACTCTTCCATCATGCAGATAATGATTATAATTTATGTACTCAAATCGTGTTCTTATCCAACAAACTTTTATTAATTTGTACAAATATTTACAATACTAACTGAATTTTATGACAAATGTGCCAGATTATTAGTTGGCTTTTTAAGTAGTAATGTAATAGAGAAGAATTTCATTAGGCCAAGAAATTTAATTTTAAATTATGATGACCAAATTTCAACTGAAAATTACTTCTCTGACTAATCGCTTAACTTTTTGTGTAATTGAGTTTCTCTGGAGTGCAACATGTTAATGAACTACTTGACATTAAATCAGCTCTAAGCTCTCTGTACACATGATATATATTTATATATCTTATATATAAAAGTAGAAACCTTTGTTTGATATACAAAACAAACATTGGGTCGCCTTGCCCAACCCCATTTTGTTGTTATGGCTTTTAATTGTCACTGCGTTTGTTTCCATATACAAACTTAACAAAACATAAAAAAAACATGATTTACTCCTCGTTTACTGCATACAATTCAAAATTTAAATGCGCTTAATTTAATAAATTATTTCTGACAGTAAACAACATGTCGTTCTTTGTTCTCGTGCTCCAAGTGAAAACTTGTTTAAATTACATGAAATGTAATTTTTAATGTGGTTCAACAAATTGCATGACAAACAAACAAGCATACTTATATTTACAAGTTTTGATTGGATGCTTTGACAAGGGTTTGGTTTAGAAATTCCAAATTGGACTAAACTAGCGTGATAGTGTGATTTAATGGGACAATTAAAAAGAATTCATGTAGCGTTTTATAGAGCATTGTTTTCTTTATTTACCAACTCGTTATATTTTAAAATTTTTAAATCTTTATACATATTCTCAACAATAGTTAACTTTCTTTTAAATGATAGAAAGTATTATATGACTATTTGTTATTTATTATTATTTACATTATTTACGGTGGCTCAGTGGTTAGAGTCGCCGACCTGTCACATAATTAGAACTTCCAGTTTGAAAAAAAACTGGGTTCGATTCCCCCCCGTCAATTGTTGTCAAACATGTGTTTTTAAGTTCTTCGGAATGCATATGAAAATTAACTATTTTAACTCATGTTTGGACTCGAACTAAAACAATTTCCGGATATTTAAGTATACAGTTTTTATAGGAAAAGCTACTAGGCAAAATTTGTTTTAAATATATTTAAAGTATTTCTCTAAAATATATCTATAATTATCCAATATTAATGATAAACGTTCTAAATTTATTTTTACAGTTCAGCAACATTTTATTTATTCTACTGCCGCCAGTTTTAATAATGCTGTTCAAGGAATACGGTCGCTTCGTAACTCCCGGAATACATTTGTTATGGGTGCTGCTGATTGTTGTGGGTCTGAGTTCGATGTACTTCCATGCGACGCTCAGTTTATTGGGCCAATTGCTCGATGAGCTGGCCATATTATGGGTCTTTATAGCCGCATTCTCATTGTTCTATCCGAAGCGTTACTATCCAAAGTTCGTGAAGAACGATCGGTATGTTGATATACAACACATATCTAAACGGAAGTAATGTATCTATATAAAAAAATATACACATATTATCTTACAGGAGAACCTTCAGTTGGCTAATGTTACTGTCGGCCATTATCGCAACGGGTTTGAGCTGGTGGAAGCCAATAGTTAATGCCTTTGTGCTCATGCTTATGAGCGTGCCGACAATGATAATGCTCTACACTGAGCTGCAGCGGTATGTACACACATATTATCCATATAGACGGGTTACCAAATTTCCAACTGATAAACAACATTTGCGCTTTGTTGACCGATTTGACAAACAAAGACAGTGTGGGTGCTTCATAAATTATAAAAATGAAATACATCCTTATCATCCTCAGTCCTTATCATCTACAAGCACATGGCTTCTTACGGATTTTATCAGCAGGGGGGACAGGTGCACTTAGTACCTAACTTATGCATGTTTCCGATACATTATGAAATTCGTTATCGCACGTTCTTTATTTATAATAATTAATTGAAGTCAAAGTTCAGTAAATAATGCTGTCATATGAGGAAATATATAAAAAAAAAACGTAAATATTCCTAGTAATAATTAAAATTCGAAACGTGAAATACATGTACCTGTTATATGTTGTAAATGTATCTTATACTCTATATAGATAAGCTATAGTGTAACGCTCAAGCGCCACTTCAAATTAAGCTGTTGGAAATCAATTATAGTTGAAATAATTG
The DNA here is from genome assembly GCA_037043405.1 of Drosophila subquinaria. NCBI lineage: Eukaryota > Metazoa > Arthropoda > Insecta > Diptera > Drosophilidae > Drosophila > Drosophila subquinaria. Next base: position 76,644 of record JBAMBL010001411.1, read on the forward strand.
AAATCGAACAGCATTGATAACCATACAGATTGCCGGCTGTGATTATAGCCTTATTGATTTATAATGTAATTAAATATGTAAAACAGTTATAGCTCTCAAAGAAATTTGTAAAGCAAGGAAATTAATTATATTTTATGTTTGTTAAGAAGGAAAATAACAACAGAAGATATTTTTAAGTTTGAATAATTTTAAAAACTTTCTACGTACATTTTTTTTCAAGTAATTAACTGAGATCTGAACTAGAAATGGGGAAGGGTGCAATACACTTTACCTTTCTCCATATAGCCTGAAAATTAAATCGTAATCGCATAATAAACATAAGATAATAAAAAAAAAAACTATTTTACCTAGTGAGTTTTATTTTTTCTCTCAAATTTAATTATTATAATTATTTTTTTGTATATGTATCTAGTCATTGATTTTTTGATGTGAAAAAATGTCAATAATCATTATATGCGGTCCCTGATAAGAAGGCATTAGCGCCATCTAGCGCTCGTAGTTGTTTTAAAAGAGAGAGATAAGCACATACACTGCCACCCAACTAAATAGATTCAATTTCTGATAATGCTATTGAAACTGCTACTAATGAAACTCTACTGGACATCGAAATATTTTTCCCCCAAAAAATTAAAAATACTAAATTAATAGCTTAATTTTTTTTTTTGTTTTGTATAGAATTATATTAATTTTTGTGTGTTAGGGTATGGTACAGAAAGATGGACACAGGGTATCGTTAAGAATCAAATTTCAAAATTTTTGTATATTTATGATATAGCGTAATCTATCAAATTTCCATCATCTTACTTTTGCTTAGATTTCATCATATTACTCAATAATATTATCTTATATCCAATTTTGTTTTAATTTGTATTTTCCCCAAATTACAGAGTGCGAGATCAGCGCGTTTATCGCCTGGGCTTGCGGGCGACAACCGTTTGGGGCGTGGCAGTCTTCTGTTGGATTAACGATCGAATGTTTTGCGAGGCCTGGTCTGCAATCAACTTTCCATATCTGCACGGATTTTGGCATATATTGATTTTTATAGCTGCTTATACGGTGCTGGTGCTGTTCGCATATTTCTATGTGGAATCCGAGCTACCACAACGGCAACCGTTGCTCAAGTATTGGCCAAAGAATGAGTTTGAATTTGGCATACCATTCATATCGATAAGAAATCCAGGTAAGACTCTGCGCAACACCATCTAAGTTGCGACTGCGAATGTAAAAAATTGCCATGACAGACCAAAACAAAGCAAAACAATAACAATAACCATACCAAAGTCGTTAAAAAACGATGTAATTGCTTAATTTAGTTAGTAATTATGTATTTTAAATTTAGTACGCATAATTTGTAAACTAGTTGTCAAATTGTATTAGTAAAATTGTAGCAAATTTGTTGAATCAAGGTTGAAACTGATAGAAATCAAAAAACGGAGGTTAAGTCTGTTAAAGCAATAAGCTTAAAGTTTGTTTGTTGCACAAATGTAAGCCAATTATTTATACAATATTTAACTGTAAAGCTTGGCCTAGAATATAAATACACTTATAGCATACATATGTATTAATAACCCTAGTGGTGATGTAAACAAACATATCCCAAAGTCCCAATTAAACTAACTGCTTATTAACCTTCTCTATGGGGTCAGTCAAGAATCTGAAAGGAACTCTCTCACTTATAATTGCTCCAAAAAACCGGTTTGCCCAATTTGGACTAACAGGCTGTGATATGACTTCCGAGACTTCCAAAAACAACAACAGCAACGAAAAAACGTTCCTACATTTCATTACCGAGTTTTTAATTGCACCTCACAGGTACCTGAATCTGAATGCCTGACGGCCTCATGAGTATGATTAAATATCTCTGATCTGTTTTTGGTTAAACGTCACAAAATACACAATTCTTCCAGCAACTGTAGCACTGATTCTTGGCTGAGCTTATGGAGCACTCCCAACTACTAATCATCTGCTTAAGGTGCTTAACTAACTACTAAACCACGTAGTATTTTGGCTCAATTGTAAATTACCATATACCTTTTGTTATAATCCCATATAATTGCTGATCCCACAGATTCGAAAGATTGGCACGTCTACTGCAGCTTGTTCATGCAGGATTACAACAACCGGAAAAGTCTCTGCACGGAAGGCTCGAAAATTATTTAGATAATCCAATAACAAATGAGAAATGACATTGACAATGCATTGTGTAGGGTGTTAAGCATTGACAAAGTGATATATTAAATTAGTGTTACAACTAATGCCTAAGCAATTTAAATTATATACAAAAATATCTAAATATATTATTACGAAATAAATTATACAATCTTCAACTCAGCTTACCTGGTACAAATATCAATAGCAAAGCAAAGTATATTGCTGCCATTTAGAAGTTACAGCAAAATAAATATTCCTACAAACGAAATGTACTGAGTTTAAATGAACCAAAACAAATTGTTGTCATATGCAAAATGTTTACATAATAAAATTGAGTAGAAAACAAATGGAGATTGCTTGCTTTATATTTATATTTATTCGTTATAATTCTCATAATATTCATTTGAATGTATAAAAGTCTATGCATATACATATATACTTTGTAAATCGTATAACTCGTTTGATAACAACTAAATGTCTTCTCTATATGTGCAGTTTGAAGAGTGTGTAAGTATTTGATTGTGCTTCACTGAGCATTGGTCCAAAATTCGTAAGTAATTTCCACTGTTTCCAGTTAATCCGAATCCGATGAGATATTGGTACAGGAATCGCGTGCAGTGCGTTTATTTATTGAATTGTAGAGGCCGTTCAATTGATAAGGTCCACGATAAGTAACAATATTCTTTGGTGTCTCGAATATTTTCACCTCGTACAACAGCTCCGGTTTCTTCAGATGTGTGCGAATGTTGTCCCAAATATAAACAGCCAGATTCTCCGTTGTGCTCGGCTGCAAGGATACAATTATACAAGGATTATAATAAAGTATTGTGATTGCACGCCATATAAACTATTTACAATTTTGGCAAAGTATTCAACATCCTTGTCCAGATTCTTGTGATCCAGACGCTTCATGATAACCGTCTCGATGGCATCCTTTAGCTCTGTTATGTTTAGCACCATTCCAGTGCGCTGATCGATGGGACCACGTACTGTTAGCTCCACTGTGGATAGACAAAGGAATCATATAAATATAGCTTGATTCGCTGATAGCTGATTCTATGCGCTTTCGTTATCAATACATTTTTTATGGCCTTGCCTCTTGAATTAAATGAGTGTTGAACTTGAACATGGGTTGATTGATAAGCGAGCTTGTTGGCCAAGGTTTTGTTTTTGGCTCAACATTCATTGGTTTCGTCTCAAGTTTCCAATGTCTGCGGTTAATGATTGACTGTCATTCGATATGGATGCTAAATTGTAACTAATCAGGCATTTAAGTGAAATAAATCACTGACACACTTAGGGGAAAATGCACCTACATACATTACCTGTATAGTTGTGTCCATGTCCATTAAAATTGTTGCACTTTCCAAAGACTTCCAAGTTTTCAGCATCACTTAATTGCGGACTGTGTGCATGAATAAAAGACAATTTAATTAGCAAAATCAACAATATGTATCACATTTGCACCACTGTGCAGCAATTGAACAAACCAATTAAGTAAATACAACTGTGCTGGCAATTTTCATTGTGCAAATTGAATTTAAATTTATTGATTTTACTTATTTGTTACCTGTGCAGGCGATGGCAAGCGCTGAACGTTTCTCGGCGCGTCAGAAATGCCACAGGTTGTTGAGACATGCTGCGAGTGCTGGAGTGAGTGTGTTTATTTATTGCGCGAGTTCGAGTTGAACTTTGTTAGAACTCAATTGGGGATTATTGAATTGCGTTGCACGTGCGCGAGCACTGTTTGGCTTCAAATGCAAAACCTGCTCTTAAAACGCGCTTATTTATATTGCTGAGCTTGGCAGTGGGAGAGTAGAACGAGGAAGTTAACAGCGGTTTTACTAAGCGTGCGATCGGTTAGCAATGCACCCACAATATTTCTATCGTTGGCAGTTTTTGAATGAAATTTTTGTTGTATTTCGTTTTCGAAAAGATTGTATTGATCTTATTTGTTTTGTCTACGTCGGCTGCAAACTAACTAGAGTTGTATTTTTAACAAACACAACAACAACACACACTATCAAATTTTTCTGTTTCTGTATTTTTTTTTGGTGGCAGCTTCGGCTCCCAAAACACGGTGGCAACCATCAGGCCACAGAAAAACAATTACCATATTTAACTCATTTTAATAAATTGAGTTTTTTTTTTGGGTATTGTGCTTGATTTTGAATAAAGAATTTTGGAATTTTTGTTATATTTTTGTCGATTTTTAAACATTTTTTTTTTAGAATTTATTACCAACTTTACCACGCGAAGGGAAACGTGCACAAAACGAGTTTGAAAATAAACTTTATTATTTTCTGAAATTTATAGTTTATTTGGTTTGTTAAATTGTTCACTTTATGAATTATTATTAAATTAAAAAAAAAAAAAATAGAAGAAAACGCAGAAAAAGTTGCAACCGTGTGGCAACCACCAACCAACAGCTATAGTTTTGAAACGTGTGGCAGCCTTATTACACAGAAAGTGGCATATATTTTGTTCGACTTTTTTCGAAATTTGAACTTCTTATTTAGAGTTTATAAATTCATTAAAATAAAAACAGAGATTTTATCTATATTTTAATAATTGTTAAATTTTATTTAAATAGTAGGTAATTTTTACATTTAAGAATCGATAGTATCGAATTTTAAATTTAACTGGCACTTGGAGTTGCCGGATCGCTATTTGGTAAACACACATGTTGCAGTTTCGGAGGCAACTCTGGTATTGCTATCGAAATGTACCCATCACTGAAATAAAAAAAAAAAATTGACAACAAACGACGCGACGCGCGCTAATTTTGAAACTAACAACTTTTTAATTTGTTTAAACAAATAAGCGGAATAATAATTGATCGCGAAATGAGTAATAAGGGTACGCCCGTGCGTCAACGCATTCATCAATTTCAAGCACGTGCCCGTGGCAGCGTAGAGTCAGCTGGAAGTGCAAATGGCCCGAAAACGCCAGCCACAATCGCCGCTGCCGCCGCTGGACTGCGTCGAAAAGTCCTTTGTCGCACGCCCAAGCGTAGTGCCGAGAAACAGACACACACACAAACGGAGCAGCTACTGAATACGGCATTCAGCAGCGGCATAGCCACGCCGATTCCACAACCGAAACCAAAGCCCACCGCATTAAATGCATGTTACACTCCATCCTCGCTATACCGCAACCCGGCGAAGACAACGCCAATGCGTCAGCAGCAGCATCAGACGCCCAGCGGCAGCAAGTCAGCAAGCAAAGCCAAAGAGAAGCTGGACTCCATGGTGGAGTCTTTTCACAGCATGGCCGAGGAGAGCAACATGATTGTCGCAGTGCGCGTGCGTCCCTTGAACACATTGGAGTGCACACGCGGCAGCGTCACCAATGTGGTTCGTGTCCATGGCAACAACGAGTTGACCGTGCAGTCTGGCAGCAGCGCCGACGCTTCGGCCGGAGTCACGCACTTCTTTAGCTACGATCAGGTGTACTATTCATGCGATCCCGAGCGCAAGAACTACGCGGATCAGCTGGCCGTCTTTGCGGGCACAGCACAGCCCTTGATCGACACTGCCTTTGAGGGCTATAATGCCTGTTTGTTTGCCTACGGGCAGACGGGATCAGGCAAATCGTACAGCATGATGGGCATTGAGGCATTGGACGATGCGGCCTTGGATGGCAATGCGCCCCACGCCGAGGCAGGCATCATTCCACGGTTCTGTCATGAACTCTTTCGACGCATCGATGCCGTTAAGGAGCATCTGCAGGTTGCCTACAAATACATCTCATTTTGGTTCCATTGTTTTGCTTAAACAGTGTTTTTATTTTTAACCAACAGGTGGAAGTCGAAGTCAGCTATTTTGAGATCTACAACGAAAAGATACACGATCTGTTGAGCGTGCAGCATGCGACTGCCGCTCCAGACACACAGGTGCCACGACAGGCGCTAAAGGTGCGCGAGCATCCCATCTTTGGTCCTTATGTGGTGGACTTGAGTGCTCATTCCGTGGACTCCTATTCGGCGCTGAGAAATTGGCTGGCAGTGGGCAACTCGCAACGTGCCACAGCCTCGACGGCCATGAACGACAAGAGCTCGCGCTCGCATTCGATCTTTAATATTGTGCTAAATCTGACGGATCTGAGCAGCGACGATGGCATGTCCTCGGACACAGACTCCGGCACGATTGCTTCGCTACGGCAAACGCGACGCAGCAAGATCAGTTTGGTGGACTTGGCCGGAAGCGAACGCATTAGTGTTTCGGGCTCGAATGGCGAACGGATTCGTGAAGGCGTCAGCATCAACAAGAGTCTGCTGACGCTGGGCAAGGTGATCGCAGCTCTGGCGGATTCACGAAAGGCGAGCGGCGCTGCCACGCCCAACACATTTGTGCCCTATCGGGAGAGTGTGCTAACTTGGCTATTGCGGGTAAGTCGAGTCATCAAACACCGTTGCAACATTTTATTACCTTCATTCTTATCAAGTTGTGTCATTGTTCTGGTTTACTTATTGTTTATCTTGCACTAAATTGACCAATCGAATTAATCATATTTTTTATAGATTATTTACACAATTTTATTACGTTTTATTGTAGCCTATTTCCAAATAATGAGATATAGGTCCCAGTTTATAGTCGCTTTTCTTTTGTTGTATCTCTTATTTTGATTGTTTTTACAATTGAAATTAAAATACTTGGCCATTGTTTAAGCAAACTCTCTCTCTTCATTAATTGTTTATTCAGACTTTTCTCGGTGACTTTATGTCTGTCGACATGAGCTGAAGAAGTGAGATATTTATAAATAATTTTATTAAATTGTTTACTAAATTGACCAATCGAATTAATCATATTTTTTATAGATTGCTTACACAATTTTATTACGTTTTATTGTAGCCTATTTCCAAATAATGTGATATAGGGCCCAGTTTATAGTCGCTTGTCTTTTGTTTTATTATTTTGATTGTTTTTACAATTGAAATTTAAACACTTGGCCATTGCTTTTCACCTGTGTATCTCCTAATAAAGCAAACTCTCTTCCTTAATTGTTTATTCAGACTTTTCTCGGTGACTTTATGTCTGTCGACAAAAGCTAAAGATGTGAGATATTTATAAATACTTTTATTAAATTGTTTACCAAGTTCATTGCGCAGCAGTCAAGCTTAATTATTCAAATTGCAAATAATATGATGAATAATATACAGGGAAATTTCTTGGAATATTATATTATAGATAGTTAGTCAACTTTCTAGCCATTCTATTCGCTCTCAAAAAATTCCTGACTATAGTTTCATACTTTTGTTATCAGTATCTTGTCTTGCAATCTATCTGTGCTAATACTAGCACAATAGATATTATGAGCAATATATTGAGATTCCTTGGAAAAAATTTATATATTGTTTACTTTCTATCCATATTATTTGTATGTAAATAAAAACACAATCTTGTGCTCTTAGAAAATTCTTGACTAAGTTCCTTGCTCTTATCATCAAGCTGTTATCGTATGATCCACAGGTAATATACAATCTGTAGTACACTACACACTGTTCTTATCTTTAGGCTAATTTATACTTTATTTTATGTTATGACATGCTATAAAAGTTTGTTTTTATTTGCGAATGAAAAATATGATTTCTGTAAATTGTTGAATATGTATACAAAACATTCAGTAATTTTATCTCAAAGTTTTAAAACAATTTGAACCTTCATATCTTAATACCCTGCACTCAAGCTATATCTTTCGAATGTCCTCGTTTATCATATTTATTTAATTATTATCAATTTATATCAATGCGCACTTTTTTCTATATTTGCGACTTTTTATAAAGACCTACGGCACGTTTTCCTAACAATTTCTCGCAGTAGATAAAGTGTTGAAACAATAAACAACAATTTCTTATTTGTAAAGTCAACGTACTTCAATATACTTGAATGTAATACTCTTTAATATTAAGTTACCTCACTCGCTGAATGTTGTAAATGTTCATCATGTGACCAGATTTAACTGCTAAAGTCATTATCTACCTTTTCGTTTGTTTAAATTTGTTTGTTAAGTGTAAAAAATATTACTTCTGGCACATTTGATTGCTTACTTAACTGGCCGGCCCTGCACTTAGAATTTTTTACATAATATTTATTGATCTTGCTATACATCCCATATTTAAACGTTATGTTATTATATAAGGATCGTATTTTGAGAGGATACTAGTTTCATAATATTATATTAACCAACATCCCAAATATTTAATATTTCTATAGTTTTTATAACTTAACGAATTCGGTGTAAAATATTGAAATGTCTGGACTTTCTGTTATCAATAATGAACTAGTTAGATTATGGTTTTTATCTTAATTCTTTAATAAACCTACGCTTTGGGGTACTCTATTTTCCTGAAAATTATGTTTCGCCTAATATTAAATTTCTACTTTCTAAGAAATCCCTTTAAAATCAGGTTCTACAAAAATTAAATTATTTTCCTTTTTTTTTACTAGATTATTCCACAGTTTTAAACAGTTCGTAAAATTTTAGAGTGTTTTCCCATTGTTATAATACGCAATTTGCAGAGTGCTTTTCCAATGACTAAATGCAACAATCAATTAAAATTTTGAATTGGAATTACAAAGTCCACAAAATCTTTAAATAGTTGTTTACACGTTTCTCTGAAGTACGACAAGTATTTGCTGAAACCAGTGCTAGTTGTTAGTACTACAAGTATTTAGTGGCTGAAAGCACTTGGTATTATTATTATAGGGTAAATGCCAAACACTTGACAAGTTTCGCAATCAAATTGAAATTCAATATCAAGAATTTATGGCGCCATATCGTATGCATTAATTGAGGATAAGAGAACCTTTGATTACCCGCAAATAATTGTGCAACCCCGCGGCCTTGTCAACCATTAAAAAAGAAGATATGATTAAACTTAATTCTATATTTTGTTTTTGTACTATTTCCAAGTATTTTTTCGACGTTGATTTTTCCATTGCACTCGCCATAGATAACATTTGCCCGGGAACCATAACGACCAGTTAAAATTAGCACTTCTTACAATCTGTGTTCAAGTACTTTAATTATCTATGTACATACAAACAAACACACATACATGTTTATTGTATATTATAACAAATGTTGTAAACACGGAACATTTTGAGCCATTTTAAATACACACCCTCTGATTGCTTTGACAGTATGTGTTTGTTTTTTCACTCTGTTATTATTTTTTTATTATTTTTATTTGCTTTGCATATAGTACTAAAATAATATAACACTTGATAGGTTATCAGCACCGCGTCGTCGCAATTGTGAAAGCAACAAGTTCTGTTGCTGCTGCTGCTGAAGCTGCTTCCTCTTGCCACACTTGCAAGCTGTTGGCTCACATTTGCATCGACCTCTCAGTTTGCCGTCCTTATGACCTGTAATTAAGAGATTAGTCTCAGTGAACGGGCTGGGCAATTTGTAATTCGTTAATAAAACTTTTCGATTGTTGCCGAGTTGATAAGTAGCACTAATATGTAATCTCTATGGAACTATAATATTATTATATTATCAGAGTCAGGAATTCAAACCGAAACGAATATCGGTTACAGTTAAGGTTTCGGTTGTGTTCGTATTTAGGTATTCGGCTATCGTTTATGCAAAATTTTTGTGTATCGGTTACGTATCGGTTACCGGGTTTCTTTAATGATTTGGTTTTGATATACCGGTATGATTTCGGTTAGCAAAAAAATATGTGAAAAATGGTAAAGATATGTTAATTTGAAAACAAATATTCAAAAATTGAGATCCTTTTATTGAGATCAATATTTAAATTAAATTAGGGCAGAAATAAAAATTTTAAAAAACGATGATTTCACCTTAACAACTTAATTAAATTTGTATGCTTGGTCAAACCGAAATTAAACGAAATAATATCCCTGATTAGAATCTAAGCTAAGCCATATTTTTTTTTTCTCACAGGTTGTAATATATTAATTTATTAATTTATTTACTATCTTACTAATTTTAAAACTGTTTTTTAATGCACACATGAGTATTTCCAGGATCGAGAACACGACATTTGTACGCCTTTAAAAGAAAAAAAAATGTCTGAAGTTGACATTTTCATAAATGTTTTCCCAAGAGTTTAATGCATTTTATCAACACTATTTTTAATATATAAGACAAGCTTTGAAGAATTGTCGTTTTCGAATTATTTATAGAAAAAAATGCATCGCGAACGCGACGAAAAATGGAAGTCCTGTTTGACTTCATCTTGACAAATACGAAAGTCTGCGAAATGTGGCGAGTAATTTGGAAGAAAGTACTCTGAAATTTTATAATTTTACAAGTTTTATTAGTAATTTGTAACGCGACTTCGCGAACGTGACAAGATTTCCACCTAGTTTGCTCCAAGAATATATCCATCAAATTTTATTCGATATATCAACAACGACTTGTAAACTTGTTTTAAATTAAATTTTCAATATATTTCTATGTATTAAAATGGTTTACGTTACAATCTTACTATCTCACTTAGTGTAATCGATAGAATAAAAACGGTCCATTTTGGAAATCAATTTTTAAGAAAATGGCCAAAAATATAGAAAAAGTGAATTTATTCCTATATAGAATCTATATGTTCATCCTATTGAATTTCTTCTAGGGTATATTGTTTAAATAAATAACTTGAATACATATTTGGAAGAAAATTTCACAAGATGTGAGTTTTTAATCACTTTTACGTTTTTGGGCGAGGTGGACCTTTTTCTGGAAATGCCCATGTACATTTTACCTAACATACACGGTCGAACTTCCCTAGCTCGAATCACCATTGTCCAATGAAAATGTTCGAGTTATGGAGATATTCGACTTATAGAGTTATTTTTTTTAAGTTTATTAGTTTTACTGCCACTCATTTAGCTCAAGTTAGTGAGAAATTCGTGTTATAGAAGTTCGAGTTATGAAAGTTCAACTGTAGTTTCTAATTTTACATTATTTTTAATACATTTAACTTCAAATTATATTTTTAATAGTTAAGAAACACTTTAAGTAGACATTGAAAAAACTGACGTTGAAATCAATAGTTGTCAAAAGTTATTAAAAAAAAAACTAAAAAAGAGGGTTGCATAATTAACATATTAATGTGATATAGGTTTTAGTATTATCGTGATTTGTATTATTATGAAAACTTACAGTTCTGAGACTTTAACAGCACTCCCATCTCAATTTGCTGACCACTTTGTTTGCCTTTTGAGGTTTTACCCTTTTGAGTTGTTAGTTTACCCAGTAAACGTTCTAGCATTTTCAATAGTTGTTTAAATATTTAGTCTCTCGGCTTTTTTTATGTTTTTTTTTTTTTATTTCATCAACTTTAACCTTTACATTGCAAACTTCAATTTAAACTGCAGTCAAAACTTGAAAAGACACACTTCTTTATAAACTTTCATTCGAAACAAAAAACAGTTTTAAAATTTTTTTGGTTTCGTGCGCAAAAGTTTTTTAACCACACTGCACTTTTTGTTTGTATTTTCCCAAGCGTCGCTTACCACAAATTGGTGTTAAATGAGGCATTTTATCACTCGGCTTTTTTTGTGAGAGTGGTTTTTAAATTTCTAGAAAAGTCACTGATAAGGTGAATTGTCTGTACGCCGGCATAAACATATTTTAACGTTTAGTGTATTATGTTAATTCACTAACTAGTTTGACAAATTGAGCACGCGAGCCTTTTGTCTTTCGACTACGTCAGCTTTTAATACCCTTAAAATTAGCAATTCCTGTGCAGTTTATATTAGCTGTAGATTTGACATTTTCGAACACGTTTTCGTTAGATTATGACTATGTATAATTATCAGATTTTATGGCATGTATAGAACTGGGATACGAATATATATTCTTCAAATTTCATATACTTAAAAGAAAGATTTAAATTTGGTGAAAGGCGCATCGCGCACGTTTCTATATTCAAATTTTTAAACAAGCTTTTAATCGAAAAAAAAGTGACTTTCGGCCATTCAACTTTAAATTACTGCTTTACACTTTGGGATATATTAAATATTTAAAGGAAAAAATTAGTCAATTGCAAGAAAGCAAATTTTTCTATTTTGTTTTGCTCGTTTTCCATTCTAGAGGTATTGTTTTTTATTTTTATACCCTGTGCCCATTGAAAACGGGCAATAAAGGGTATAATGGATTTGTGAAATGTATGTAAAAGGCAGAAGGAGGCCTGGCAGATCTCAGAGACTATAAGAACTATTGACTCCAAGCTTGGTATGTAGGCTCGTCAAGTTTGTTTTAAATTATTTCCATGCCCCCTTTACCGCCCACAATTTAGAAATATTTTAATTATAAGGACAATTTAGAAGATAGACATTCCTAACATGAAGAAGATAACATTATCCTCCAAGTTTGCTGAAAATTTCATCGCGATCGGATATTAAACAGCGAAGATACATGATTTTTAAATATTATTTATTAATGTTATACTGATATTTTATATTTTATCAATTCAATGTTAGCATAATCAATGTTTCGAAGATCAGTAAAGGCTTTTTTAGTGTTATTCAATTTTAAAAGAGTGTTGAAAGAATTCAAAACTTTCTCCTTTCTCAGACTGAGAATTTACTTTTTAGGCCGTATCATCATAACGGCTTTCTTAAGGGAGTAATTCCATCCCCGCCAGGATGTCCAAAGCACGCCTTTGTCTCCGTCCTTGTCTCTATACGTTCCCATCAATTGGCTGTAGGAATACAAGTTTATTAACATAGCTTTAAGAGATGATTAACACTATATCCTACCTGTGCTGACAATTCTTGTACCACCAGCCACCAGTGTGCGCCAATGCGCAGTTTACTCCCGGCCAATCGTCATTATCGTTATCAAAGGTGGTGAATTTCCATCCACGATGGAACGAGAGTGAATCCCCAGCTGTTCCGCTAGCTGTGCCCACAGTGTGCAAGATATATCCTGTATCCTCGTTGCCGATTGCAAAATCATCATAAGTCTCAAACGCTTCCTTTCCCTCATTATCCTCGAGAAGTACCAGCAACTCGTGACGCCTATCTGTCGTCAACGCATGAATTTTGTCCAAGCCCAAAAAGAACTCGCCATCTAGATTTCCAAATCCATTTTTGTTGTCCGCCCAGCTGCGATGAAAGTCGACACTTCCATCCATTCGTCGAAGGATAATCGTCCAACCTCCTGCCCGAGTTTCCGCATCGCATGGAACTTTGAAAGGTTGACTGCTAAACTTGGGGATAACTATGTCATAGACCGCACTTAACTTGGCTTCCGCACAATTGTGTAGGTTAGTGCTCGAGCTGTGTTTATTCGAATCCTTAACAAGTTCAGCTGCCAACTTAAGTCGTTCCAGCTCTGCTCGCAGAATTTGATTTTCTGCTTCCTTAGCAAGTACGGACTTCTTGTGTTGTTCCAACTCCGTTCTAAAAACTTGAGCACCCGCTTCCTTATCAAGTACAGATATTTTCTGATGTTCCAGGATCTCCGTTCTAGACGCTTGTCCAGCTGCCAACTTTAGTCGTTCCAGCTCTGCTCGAAGAATCTGATTTTCCGCTTCCTTAGCAAGTACGGACTTCTTGTGTTGTTCCAACTCCGTTCTAGAAACTTGAATACCCGCTTCCTTGTCAAGTACAGATATTTTCTGATGTTCCAGGATCTCCGTTTTAGACACTTGTCCAGCTGCCAACCTTAGTCGTTCCAGCTCTGCTCGAAGTATTTGATTTTCCGCTTCTTTAGCAAGTACGGACTTCTTGTGTTGTTCCAACTCTGTTCTAAAAACTTGAATACCCGCTTCCTTGTCAAGTAGAGATGTTTCTTTATATTCCGTTCTAACCACTTGAACATCCTTTTTTGAAGATTGAGATTGAGAATTTGTTGAATGAAGAAAACTACTCCCTTCAGACTGAAAGCTTGTATACCCATTAGAAAACGAATTAAATGTATTTAATATAAGGATTATATAAATTATTTTTTCCAACATTTTGCGACTTTTCTTTACTGAATATCAAAGAAGACGGACTGAATCAAAATTTGAGTAGCAGCGATGAAGTTAATTTTAAAATTTATCTAACTGAGAAATATTGAATTCTTTAGCCCTACGACTTATATAGCTTAAATTTTTGCAAACATATGCAAATGAGTTATAAAAGTGAACTGTATTATCTTAATTCGCTAACTAGTTTAGACTAGACAACGTCAGCTTTTATTCATTTATATTTTAAAATTTGCAAATTCGTATATTGTATAGTTATCAGATTTTGCGAACACGTTTTCGTTATATTATGCCCATGTATAATTATCAGATTTTATGGTAAGTATAGCACTTGGATACAATTACAGATGTGTGCGAAATAATAAGAACATCATATGTATGTGTGTGAAAACTGAGTTAGGTGAAAACTAGGGGCGGTGTCGGAGACCCCGTACTTACTATGGAAAAGCAATCACTGGTCAAAATAAAATAATATAAATCTCTACAAATATTTAATATAATTATGTACTAAATGTTTTTTTCACCCAAATACATTGATGATATATTTACATTAAAGATATAATAAATGATTTATTGAGACACAGCATCAAATTGAACAATGGCTCAAAAAAAATCACACTCTGAATTGATTTAAGGGGAGGTTCTTTTGGATTTTTTTGAAAAAATCGAATTTTTTTTTTACATAAAATGAAAGTTATATATATATAGAATATATGTGCCAAAGGATTTTTCAATACGACGCGTATTTCTTGAGATAGGGCGTGTCAAACGTACGCATGTCACGCGCGCTGCGTACCCGCTGTCACTTTCCAAAAACTTTAAACGCGTTTTTCTCGAAACCGTGTTTTCTAATCTAATTTCAAGTACAGGTCTTGTTCTATTGATCCGATTTCCTTCATTCAAAAAATGTTTTAAAGTATATACTTTTTTGTATGGCTTATACCTAAAATTGGCATAAAAAATTGTTTATTTATAATTTTTAAACGAGATCAAAGTAAAAAAAAGTGTAAAAATTTAATTTTTTTTTTAAACGACCATGAAATTGGTTTTTTTTCACCAAAATTAATTGAAGTTAGGTATAAGCCATAGGAAATTTTATCTATTTTAATAAATTATATACATTTTTCATTTCACTTTACTACCAGAGGCCCCACACTTGAAGAAGCAGAGCGATATTTTGAGAGTCGAGGTCGACGAGATCCGCCATTTTGAAGCCGCCATTTTGAATTTCTCAAAAATCACTTTTTTTTTTAATCGTCAATAAACAACGAATCAAAGTTCGAAAGCAGAAGCTCGTATGTATTTTCATTCTCCCACAAACCATTCTCAAATTTTGCTTGATTTTCGGCCAAATTCAAAAGAACCTCCCCTTAAGCACAAGAGAAAGCGAGACACCGATATGTGCATTTCCTAGATCTCTTTATAACAAAAAAAAAAATAATATTAATCGAGTATTAACATTGAATTGATGTAAATACAACATTAATATAAATATGTCCATCAGGAGATTGGAATATTTTTCCAACTAAGTATCATCACAATATTCTTCTAGTGTCCATAGCATCTCTCACTTCTTTCTCTACATCATCCATTGATGATCCATTGTTCTAAAGCTCGGCTATATATTATTTATTATTTTATTAAATAATTGTTTTGAACAAATGAAATTTTCACTTAAGTTGCTCTTATTATTTTGCACACGTATGTATGTATATGTTCTTCAAATTGCATATACTCATAAGGAGGAAATAAAATTGCTGAAAGCCGCATTGCTAGTTTCTATATGTAAATTTTAAAACAAGCTTTCTTTCAATCAAAAGAAATTGTATTTTCGGTCTTAAAACTTCAGATTAGAGATGGGCATGGGCCTCCTTTTTGAGGCACGGCACGGCCCAAGCACGGCTGGTAAAAATTGAGGCCCATCACGGGATTTTTTTAAATAGGCACGGCACGGGCACGGCACGGACAAAAACTTTATTCATTTTTGTCACTTCATGGCGTCACTTTTTTTATTATAATGGCATCAATCGTGCTATCGATGTTGTAAGTGTTCGCAAATTGTGCGATACATCGATGAATTCTACAGCTCAAGCTGACAAACAAGCGATAAAACTACGCCAACTTATCGATAGTACCATATTTAAGTTCAAAATCTGTACCGTGCCTACCGTGCCTCCCGTGCCTACCGTGCCTACCGTGCCTACCGACTTTGGCACAGACACGGCACGGCCCATGCCCATCTCTACTTCACATTACTACTTTACATACAGTAGCGGACAAAGAAAGCCGAACACCATACAAGAGCGGTTTTCGGAGTTTTTTTTTTAATTTTTATTTATTCGACCATTGGAAAAACGTACAAAGCCTAGGAATCGTTTGAATGACACAAAACTGAACCCATTGGGTACTTACACATTGGAAATTTCGAATTTTTGAAAAAACGAACGAGGCCTAGGAACCGTTTGAATGATACAAAACTTTCCTGAACCCATTAAGTACTTATTGAAAATTTCAAATTCTTGTAAAAGTCTACTTTTTAAACTATTTTCCTCGGGCTCAAACAAAATACGTTTGGATGCAAAAAAAATTCTTCAAACAATTTTAATAGTGACTGCAAAAAAAATGTTCAAAAATCTCTTAATGTTCATACATAAAGTGGCTTTTTTGCAGTTTTCAAAAAATTATAAAAAATACCAGCGAAGAGATTTTTGAAAATTTTGTTTTGCATCCAAACATATTTTGTTTGAGCCTGAGGAAAAAAGTTTAAAAAGTAAACTTTTACAAAAATTCGAAAATTTCAATGGGTACTTCATGGGTTAAGGAAAGTTTTGTATCATTCAAACGGTTCCTAGGCGACGTACGTTTTTTCTATGGAATAAATAAACTCCAAAAACCGCTCTTTTATGGTGTCCGGTTTTCTTTGTCTGCTACTGTATATTGATTTAAGGGACTGACCCGTGTGATGGTGTGTAATGTGCTGAAGGGACTTTTAAACGTGTTTTTTTTTCGAAAACATTTTTTTAAACCATTTTTTAACCGATCGCACCAAAATTTATAGGGTATGTTCAGCACATGTGGTGCTACAAGATAGACTAGGGTTATTTAAATAGGTCACGTCAATTTTTATATGAAACAAAGCAAGACAAAAAAAAGATAAAAAAATCCAAAGTCGCGGACATTTTTTTTTTTCAATATTTTTTAATAATCCTAGTCTTTCTTGCAGCTACAGCCACACAGATTATAATGCCCTTTTACTTTTTGATTTCTGATCTCTCAGCTTTCAACATTTTGACTTCAAAAAATTTATAAATGTACATCAATACTAAATAAATATATGTTAAAAAATTCAATATTCTAAGTTTAAATCGCTCGTCAAAAAAAATTTCCCAAAAAAAACAGTAAAATCAACTGCCGTCACACGGGTTAACCCCCTTAAGTGAGAAAACACGCATAATTATAGGCAAATATCTTTAAAAATTAGCCAATCCGATGAAAACTGAAAACTATTTTTTTAAATTGGTAATGCACGCATCTATTAATGTTAAGTATAGTTTTAAAAATTATATTAAAGTCAATCAAATAAAAACTAGACTACAAATTTTTATTATTATTATTATTATAAAGAAATTACCGGCAATTACAAAGTGCGGGCAATTTTTGGTTTGTGTTAAGCAATAGCTGCAATGGCCTTCTGCTTAAATCTTATGTTGTGATACGTAACAATATTGTTTTAACAATAGAATTTATAGTACAAATAGTTAATAAGTATGATAACAAGTCTATATATATATGAATGTTTCTATTAATTCTAGTTACTTAAAGTAAGATTACATTTATATGCTATTGTAAAGTTTTATGGATTTCAGAAATTGAATTGTTGTAACTATATTTTTGGGATCTACTATTTCTTCTAGGGTTTTTTGGAGGAGCTTTTGTCTATGTTCTGTGTAAAGGGGGCATTCTAGGAATATGTGGTGTAGGGATAGGTTGTGATTGCATGGTTGGCATGTGGGATGAGGTGTTTTGTCAAATAGGTGGCTGTGTGTCAGTTTAGTGTGTCCGATTCGAAGTCTCATAAATTTTATGATGTCTATTCGGGAGATTGTTGGGTTTAAAGTTTCGATATTGTTTTGCTTTTTTGGGTTGGTGAGCTTGTAGTGTGGAGATGTGTTGTTCCAAACTAGCTCGTATTGGGTTTTCATGTATTTACTAATGTATTTAAGCGTATCTGGTATGTTGTGGTTTTTTTCTAATATTAATGGCAATGTAAGTGCTTGCTTTGCAGCTTGGTCTGCAAGCTCGTTTCCAATAATGCCGCAGTGTCCAGGGACCCATATCAGAGTAAATTTGTGTTTGTATTTTGATATAATTTTTCTAATTTCTAATGTGTAGTAACTATGGTTGTTAGGGTTTTCTAGTGCTGTAAGAGCTGCTAGTGAGTCGGAGCATATGGCAAATTTTCCTTTTTGTTTTTCCGCATATCTACATGCGTAGAGAATTGCTGATATTTCAGCAGTGAAAATAGAGGAATAAGGTGGGAGCATTTGCTGGGTTATGATGTCTTGTGTGGAAGTTACACTGAAGGCTACTCCGCTATCGGATTTAGAGCCGTCTGTGTATAGGAAAGTATGTTGTTTGAGAGAATCTTTCATTTCTAGGAATTTTTTATAGTATACTATCGGAGATGTGTTGGGCTTTAATGAGATGTGGAGGGATTTATTTATGTTAGAGAAGTTAAAAGCCCACGTTGGAGTGGTTTCTTTTTTATTTATTATGGGGACGGGATGAAGTGATATCGCATTGCACTGGTCAATAGTATTCTTAATTGTTGATAACAGTTTTGGTATTCTTTTCGCTTTTGAAATTTTTTTAATGACTTGTTCTAATGGAGTTTTTTTTGCGGTGGATATGATTTTAAAGTTTTTTAATATGGCGTGTTTGGTTCTGTGTTCTATTGGCTTTATGTTGGATTCGTATAGTAAATTGTTGATTGGAGAGGAGCGAAAGGCTCCGAGTGCCATTCTAACAGCTGAGTGGTATATGGTTTTAATTTTGTTAATTTTTGATTTGGGTGCTCTACCGTATAGGAATAACCCGAAGTCAATTTTTGACATGATAATTGAGTTAATTACATCTAAGATGGTTTTAATGTGACAGTTAAAACTAGTGCTGCAGAGACATTTTATAATATTTAGCCTTTTAGCTAATTGTATTACTAGTTTTTCTATGTGTGCGTCCCATTTATATTTATTCGTTATAGTAATACCTAATATTTTTAAAGTTGTTTCATTTTTTAGGTTCAAACTGCTAAGTATACTAAAGTTGCATTTTTTTTTTCGACAAATATGTAAATGTCTTGATTTTGGTATAGAGAGGCTGGCTCCAGAGTAATTACACCATTCTTGTATGTCTGTGAGTAGTGGATTTATGTCTAAAGTTGTTTCTTTCTTTTTTTGTTTCCTTATTATTGTATAATCGTCGGCGTATGCAGTAAATTCGAATGATTTGTGTAGACCTATAATTCTATTAAGTTTATTATAGGCAATTGCAAAAAGGATTACAGATAGTGGTGATCCTTGAGGGATTCCATTCTCTAACGGTAAAGGTTGGGATTGTGCGTTTTGGGTCTGAACACAAATTTTTCTATTAGTTAAGAAGTTTATTATGTATTTAATTATTTTTGGCCCTAGTTTCCAGTCGACGAGCTCGTCAATTATAGTATGCATTCCTATTTTATCAAATGCTTTTGAGAAATCTAGTGAGATTATAGAGAGGTGGCCCTTTCTGGATAGGGTGGTGGTAGTCAGGTAGTCTAGCATTGCTAGAGAATCTGATACCGATTTTCCCTTTCTGAAACCCATCTGACGACTATCGAGTAGCTGGCTGTTGTTAACTAGCCACCATAGTCTTTTAGATATTATTTTATCCATGACTTTGGATAGGCAGCTATTTAATGATATGGGTCGGTAAGAGGTTATTTCGGTTTTGTTTGAATCTGGTTTTAATATTGGTATTATGTTACTTATTTTAAACTGTTGTGGAATATGTGCGTTAAGTATATTGTTGTAAAGGTTGAGCAGCCTTTGCATTACAGAATCTGGGAGGTTTTTAATCATTGGGTAGCTGATGCGGTCCCTGCCTGGTGTTTTGCCTTTAAGTTGGTTTATGGCGCTTTTAAGTTCGATAATCTGAATATCGCATTCTAAGGGCTGGGTGAGAGGGGATGTGTTGTGAGTGAAATTGTAGTTTAAGTTTTCTTTGTGTGCCCTAAATGTGGAATGAAAGTTATTGTTGAGTGAGGCTTTTGACCAGAATTCGCACAGGGTTTTTGAGATATCATATTTGTTTGTATAAGTGTCTGCTGCGTTATTCGGGTTAACAAGGCAATGAATTGGGATATGGGTTTTGAGGCCACAGAATCTATTGATTTTTTTCCAAATTTTTGGGATTGGGGTTTGTGGGTTGATGTCTGAAGTGAATTCGTATAGAGCTTTGCGTTTTTTTATTTTTATTTCCCGTTTTAGTGTTGCATTAGCTTTTTTATACGCGATTATGTTGGTTGTGTTTATGTTTTGGCACATGTTCCGCCAGGCTAATATTTTGTTGGTTTTTAGTTTTTGCAGATCTTTGTTCCACCAGGGGACTTGTTTGGATGAATTTGGGTGGTATTGTGGTATGGATAGATGTGCGCTGTGTCTTATTATAGAGCAAAGGTGAGCTGTTTCTTGGTTTATTTGATGGCTGGGTGGTCTGTCGTCGGAAGATTGCTTACTTAAAATTTGGTAAAGGGGCCAGTTGGCTTTGTCTATATTAAACTTTGGTTTAATGACTGAGGAGTCAGTTATTTCACTTTTAAAAAGTTCTATTGAGATCGCGAAGTGGTCGCTTACTGAGAGGTGAGTGTCGATTGTCCATTTAGAGTATAAGGTTAGTTCAGGAGAAGCTAGGGAGAGGTCAATATGTGTAAAGGTGTGGTGTGTGGTGAAGTGGGTGGGTGAACCATTATTGAGTGTGGTTAGTAAGGATTGGTTTATAAATTTAAACAGTATATTTCCTCTTTTGTTACTTTTTTGTGATCCCCAGCTTTTGTGCCAGCTGTTGAAATCACCTGTTATTAAGAGAGGGGTGTCAATATAGTTGTAAGTATCTTGTAATTCTTGTAATGTAAATGGTTTGTTCGGGGGTATATAACTGGAGATTATAGTAAATTTAATTTTTGATTGTACTGTAACAGCGATTGAGTCAAAATTTATATTACGAATTTGGGTTTGTTGTTGTTGCAAGGAGTTGTGAAGTAGAAGAGCTACCCCTCCATAAGGGTTTCTCGAGTTGTTTATGTGGTAAAGAGTAAAGTTTATTGGGATGGGAATATTATTGGTAGAGTGGAGGTGGGTATCTTGAATGGAAATTATTTTAGGGTTCTTGTTTTTTATAAGTGTTTGTAAGTGGTTGTAATTATTGAGGTATCCATTTATGTTTAGTTGTAATATTTTTAGCATGTTAGAAATAAGAATATAATGTTAAGGTTTCTTTAAACTAGATTAATATATATTTTTTTTGGATTTTATAGGTCGAGTTCTTCATCAGTACTCATGGTACTCGTGTGATCGGATATCTTGTTCTTGGTTTTTTTTTCGGTTTTGGTTTTTTGGTTGTTTTTTTCTTTTGCTTTCAGGTGAATTCCTAATTTATTTGATTTAGCATTGAATATTTTAAGATTTAGTTCGTCGGAGAGTTCAGAGCGTGTTGAGTATTTTGATGTTGATGCAGTGGTGTCCATGGGTTCTTCCGGGGAGTCTTCGTAGGTGATAATTTGTCTTGTAGTATGATTCGGGGTTGATGTGTCTGTTTTTGATGCTTTAGTTGTGTGCGTTGTTGTATCTGTAACTGGTGTTTTGTGCGTTGGAAGTGCTGCTTTCAGGGCGTAAGGCATTGGTGGGTGAGTGTGACGTGTGTTGTAAATCAAGCGGGCTGTCTTGTGGTCCACTTTTTGAATTGTTTTGATGGCAGTCAGTTCTTTTTGTTTTATGAAGGCGGGGCATGATTTGTCCATTGCGTTGTGGTGTTTAGTTTCGTCATCTTCGTATTTACAGTTGATGCAGGTTTGAGTATTGGTGCATGGTTCATCCTCTTTTGTGTGTTCTTTTTCGGAGCAGTGGGCGCATATTTTAGGGCTTTTACAATAGACGGAGGGGTGTCCAAATCTAAGGCAGTTGAAACATCTCATAGGGGGTGGGATGTAAGGTCGTATGTTTATTACTTCATACCCTATCCATAATTTGTCAGGTAGGGTGATTGTTGCAAAGCTTAGTATGATTAAGCCTGTTTCTGTCTTTTTATTGTTGTCGTTGTTGTCTTTTTTTAAGATTTTACGGACCTCAACAACATTTTGAGGTTTTAGTTCTTCCAAGATTTCTTTTTCTTCTATATTTCGTAAGTCATTGGAGTAGATGACTCCTTTAGAGGTGTTGAGATTTTTGTGTTCCTCAGCGCGGACTGGGAAGTCGTGAAATGTTTGTAATTTAAGCAATTTTTGGGCTTGTAAAGAGTTTTTTGTTTTGATTAGGAGAGTTCCCGATCTCGTTTTTTTACAAGTTTCGACTGCTCCGTTACAAGCATAATCTACCACTTTTTTAATAAGGAATGGGGATACATTTTCAAATGTTTTATTGTCTGTTCTATTAATTATAATGTATTTTGGTTCACTTGTTATCATGTTAATCGTTGTCACGTGTCGGTCGGGTGGTCGAGACATTGCGGTATCGTTGGGCTCGGGTCCCGCTACGCGGGAGTTTGGTTCACTTATTCTTTGTGTTTGTTGTTTTTTTTTATGATCGGATAAGAAGTGGTCGCGAATTAGTTGGTCTATTTATAGATTGGATGCTGATAAGCTGTTGCTTGGAGCGTTGGTCAGTCGCACGTCTTTACTCTTTGAAGGTCGGAGTGAAA